>MU228389.1:3587264-3603696 GCA_018584345.1 Thuja plicata | reverse complement strand
GAGGGGGGGGGGGGTGAATCAGTTATCTGTAACTTTAAATATTTTGTACTTATTAATCCAGATTGATTCAAAGTAAATATACATTCATATAACACATTACACAACACATCAATTTGGTTATAGGGAAACCAAATGGTAAAAACCCCAGTGGGAATTAGTTCCCACAAAGAACTATACTATTTATAGTAATCCATGTTAAAAGATTCTTCAACCGTGTTAGGAGTTGTACAATATAATGCAGTAGTATAGTTGACTTGGTTAAGGGTCAGACCCTATTAGGAGTCTTTTACATGTAACCCTATTAGGGGTGGAGGAGTCACTGTCCAAGGACTCACTGTCCAAGTGGTGAAGGCTACAACCTTCTGGTTATTTGATACACACTGTATCAACAAGATGAACTGTTGTTTGTGACACTTCTTGTCTGATCAGTTCCTTTTATGCACCGAGGCTTTAACCTCTTGTAAAGAAATTTAATAATCTAATCTGTATTGTAAATGCTTCAACATAAACACCTATATTATCAACATATGATAAATATAGCTCTGCTGCATCAACACTCTGCTCTGCTTTTCAATCTCTAGCTTTCACAACTCTTCTTATCACAAATGACCTTCTATAAGTACATAATCCAAGTATGAGATCATGGGACCTATTAGAAAAATCTTCATAATATATTTTTTGGCTCTACTGAGCATGCAAGCATAATTACAACTATGCAAGTCAATGTTGAATAGACACGTTGCTTCACTAAGTCAGCTTCACCAATTTGACCATAACATTGTAATCTTCTTGAAACACGATTAGCGCATTTAGATTAATATCAAAAACTCATAACTAATCATGAATATACACACGTATATGTAGAAGATATGTGCAACTCAATTAACATGTTGCATACTTTGGCCTTAAACTATTAATCCTCCAGAACTGTAACTGTAAATAATAGAATTACATATCTTTACTGAAATATCATATCTAAGTCTGCGTGTATGAACATAGTATAGTAAACATGTCAAAAACATGTATCTATCCATGCTGGTCTTTATGTCATCATATGGATAAGTACATACAGAAGTACTATTGTGTATTATATGTTGTCATCAATGACAAACATACAATCATTCAACTGTTCAGAATCAAATCTCCAACACTATCATGACTCCTCCTTAGCCCTCTCTACTCTGGATATAGCTGTATCTCAAGAGGCAATCAAATTATCCCTCTCTACTCTCAATCTATCCACCTATGCTGTTAGTGATGGTCACTTTGACATCCATGATGCTCGCTCTGTAACCCATGTGGCTCTATCTGTGTCTCTCTCTAGCATCACTCAGACTATCTGGCTAGTCGGCTCTGCAATGTGTTATCTCTACTACATGTCCTCCTAAAACCTGTTAGTAGGCACATGTATGTCATCATCCTATACCAAATCATCATTTTCCTCATCCATCTATATAGGCATCATGTTGGGATCACTTTTAGCACTATCCTCCTCATCCTCATCCTCCTCCTTTGTGTTGTCATCCCTATCAATCCACACTCTTGGTAATGGAACTACCAGATCTGTTAATAGGAACACACATATGCTCGAAAAACCATCGATCATACTCATCTATCATCCCTGCATCTTCTATATTTGCACCTTCTCCCCACAATCTAGGATAAAACTTCTCAAACTCTTCGTATGATACCTAAGTCTGGAGTGTTTCAGCCCATACCCTGACCTCCCCCCTCGATTGTGAAAATAATGTTGTGCCTATCGGTGCTCCATGCCTTTCTCTAAACAATCAACATACTCTCTCTGGAAGCTGCATCTCAATCACCATGTGACCTATGATAGTCCTCCCAATCAGGTACCCCTTGTTCCTGCAATAGGGTAAGTGATCTCTATCATCATCCTATATGGGGTAATCTTTGTAGGGTCACCATGTGAAATCACTTAGAATGTCTATCTCATGTCTAAAATACAATGCTTAACCTAGTGAAACCTATGTGAGCGCTCCTTAATAGCAATACACATATGGCATGTCTGGCTATATGATTCTCTTAGAAATGGGCCAAAAGATAGCTATGTGCTCATAATCCCACACCTTTAATTCTGTGATCCCTCTACTTATCGATAACCCTCCTCTGTACGCTACCTGATGGAGCTAGTAGTAGGTCATCACCATCAAGCATGGACCCCATGAAAACATTGTGCCCTCCATGATCATGCACTCTAAGACTCTCTCCCAGCCTATAGCAAAGCCATGGCCTCATCGGTCTGGCACTAGTAGAGCTCTGATCACATAGCATATCACTGCGATCAATCTATTGTGTCGTCTCACCACTATCTCCCACTTGATCTTTTAGTCTTGAATGTTAAGGTCCTCATCATCATGTTATGCCTTGCATACCCGTCCCTACATTTTATGTGCAAAATGTTGGGTCCCCTCTTTACGCTTTTGGCTTTTGCCTTGTTTTCTGCCTTCTTTGTTTTTGTTGTTTCTCCTCCGGGTTTTCCATCCTATGAGGTTTGCTTTCCTTTTTTCTTTTTGTCTTTCATGTCTCCGGGACCCACTCCTAGAGTTCGTCATTCTTTCCAAAGCCAGGACTCAGGGATTCTTTGCTGCGATGTCTTCTTTTCACAAGGAGGTATGGTCGCATGGAATCCCTGGGCCCAGAGTCTAGAGGTTTGCCTATTCTAGAGTTCATGGAGAAGAGGGTAACTAGCTTTTACCTCGAGTATAAATATGAATTACACATCACTTTCACAGTTACCATGATTAAGAAAACACTTGTGCATTCAGAGTGATCCTTAGGCAACCAAATTGTGATTAAGCTGTGATTACTCTGTGCTTAGTGGGTAATTATTTTATGTGGTAAATTTGGCCTTGTTAACTCACCATACACTTCAACATAGTCCTTCACCAGGCACACACATGACTGAATATGAGATTATTCATCCTGTCTTCCTGCGTGATTTGACCTATTGCCTTCTATCTAGACAGGGTTTTTGAAATTGCTCTCAGAACGAGAGTCTCACAACCATGGACCAATCTAGGAATGAAGGATTTATCTTCATAAATGCAATACAATGCAAGATTATTCTAAGAAATGAGAGATGTAAGATAATCTAAGACATGATTTTCAATGCAATTATTCTAGAAATTGAAACTATCTTATTGCAATATGAAATTATTCTATATGAGATATTAAGAAATGTGACAATAATTCAGTATTCTAAAAATGCATATGATCAGAAATTCAAGAAGGGTTTGAATGAGAGACTGAGAGTTCTTTTATAGACTCAAAGATGATCAGAATAGAAACTTTCCTCTTTGAATTAAAATAGATAGAAAAGCCAGTTTAAATTAAAAAGCTTTATCCAAAAGAATACAATAAATTGTTTTCTCTTTGCTTTAACTATTTTCTTTCTTTGATTTAATTCTGTTTTATTTGAATTAAATTATTTTCTTTCTCTTTAAAGAACAATTAATTCAAAGATTCTATTTCTGAACAGAAGTAAGATTTTTGAGAGAATATCCAATTAATTAAATAAATATGACCTCATAAATAGGTTTTTCTCAATTATTTGAATAATTAAATTCAATTATTGAAAAGAGGATATTTATTTAATAATTAAATATTATTTAATTCCTTTTTCATGTGTCTTAGCTAAAGAGGGTGAATTTAATTTAATTAAAGTGTTAGGACTTTATTAATTAAATTAATTCGATCATAAGGTTTGTTTAGCCAAATAGGTACTTAGGAATTAAATATGATGTATGATTAATGTAGATTTAGGATTTTCTACATTTGACACTTAGGTCGAGTAGAGTCAGTCAAAAACTTAGAATTTCCTAGTACAATAGGACTTTGATGATTTAGAAGAATGACAAATGCAACAAAATTGGTTAGGGTTGCAAGATGCCAATTTTGGGGTGTTACATTTTGCCCCTCTTTGAAATGATGTGCGAGAAACACATTGATTCAAAGAATAGTCTAATGTTTGAAACACAGAAAAATATATTTGAACATTGATTGATGCAAAGATTTCAGAGCCATCTCCAGGATAGAGCTTAACTCTCCAAAGTCTAGGTTAGGTTGCCGAGACATTGGTCAAATAGAGTTTTTGAGGGAGGTCTTCAAAACAAAGCTTGATCCTCAGGAAGCTGGGCTAGAATACCCTGATACCTAAATAGATTGATATCTTTCACAAGGCTATCCTCAGAATGAGGCTCAAACTTTAGGAGTCAGGGTTAGATTTCCCTGATACCTATCCAACAAGATAATCAATAGAGATTTTAGGACTATCTCCGGAATGAAGCTTAGTCCCCCAATATCTAGGTTAGATTGCCAAGACACTGGTTAGATAGATATCTTTCACAAGAGTGACCCAAAAATGAGGCTCAACCTTCAAGATTCAGGGTTAGATTGCCCCGATACCTGTCTCAAAAGATAGTAAAATAGAGGTTTTAGGACTATCTTCAGAATGAAGCTTAGTCCCCCAATATCTAGGTTAGATTGCCAAGACACTGGTTAGATTGACATCTTTCACAAGGCTATCCCAGAATGAGGCTTAACCTTCAGGAGTCAGGGTTAGAATGCCTCGATACCTTTTTATAAAGAACATAGTCAAATAGAGAGATTTTAGAATCATCTCCAGAATGGAGCTTGATTATCAGGAGTCAGGGTTAGATTGCCCCGATACCTATCCCAAAAAGATAGTTTTTCAAGAATCATCTCTAGAATGGAGCTTGATCCTCAATAATCTGAGTTAGATTTCTTAGATGCTTAATAGATGAAAAGATGTAAGGAACAAAGATACCCTTATTGATTCTGGAGTATCCAATTTTGACTGTGAGGTATGAAAAACTAAACATGCCCCAAGTGATGAGATGCCCCTAGCAATGAGGGCTTTGGAAAATTAGATCAGATTGATTGAAATAGATTTATGATGTAATCATACTACCCCTTGTGAGTGAAATAGAAATATGACACGTCATAATGATGATGGAGAGTGAAAAATCAAAAATAGATGTTGAGTTAGAGATCAAGAAGAACTCGGAATAGATTACGAAATAATTCAGAAGATTCAGAATCAATTTCGAGTGATTTCAAGGTTTGGTTGACCAAGTTTTAATAGAGTTGACCAGAGTTAACCAAAGTTGACTTTTGAGGAGAAAAGTCAAATATTTGAGAAAATGTTGATAAGATATGATTCTGACAAGAAAGCGACATCAGAAAGTTGATTGCACAAGCGTCCAATCGCGTCAGTCCCAAAAATTTTAAAATGTGATTTTGAGCGATATAGAAGTGTCAGATTTTGATTTTGATCTTGAAAATGGGTTGAGCATATAGCTGAAGATAGAGAGCGAGGATCAAACACTTGTGTAGTCATGATGAAACCAAGACTCTAAAGAAGAACTCCCCTATGTATGAACCCAGGAGAATGAAAAGAAGAGAACACTGAATTGCTGCCACAATGCAAGTCTAGAATGAAAATTTAATCCTATGCTAGATGTAATATGAAAATGCAATTCTATGCTAGATGCAATATGAAAGTGCAATTCTAGGACATGGTTGTGAGACCCATCGTAAAATAATCACCATTGAGCATTTTTTTGGAACATCAAAGTCGATACAACCCTTACTGGCACCACAATGCAACCATAAGGATATGAATATGACTCTTCATCAGATGAAATGTAGGAAATGAGCGTAAGCACTAGGGAAGAAAAGCCAAGATGACCTGAACATTGTTTCCAGTTAATGTTGCAAGAGTACACCAGTATCAAGGAATTCAAAGCCAAGATAACCATGAGTGTGATCATGCATAAACAAACAGATTAATAACAAACAAAATAATAAAAAATAGAGCAATAACAAGCAAGGAGATAGTACCGACCTCACCATGGCATACAAATAAACAAGATCAAGGGATGTGAGGCTGTCCCACCTTATTGCGGGAGCTCTTATCACATACACCCTATTTATTTGATGTTACCAAATCATCGAGACTACATGAAAAAGTAGTAGACAAATAAAATATCAATGAAATCCATGAGAATAGACAACATACAAAGAAAGATTCAAGCATAGCTCATCCAATTTCAAATTTTTTGAATGTATTCATGTTTAGAGGTGTTGAAAAAACACTGTTGTGCTTGTGAGTGCATTGTGTTTGATTGTTTTCAATAGATGTTTATGTGTGAGATATCCAATGTGTGTTAAAAAACAAACATGTGTCCAAATATAGTGTTGAAAAATACCAGTTTGTGTCAGTAGCGAGTTGTCCTTGAGAAATGACAAGATTACTGACTTAGGTGTAAACCAAAGATGTGATCAAATGGGGGACCCATGCCCCCAAGAAATGATGACTGACTTGACGTATGTTGTGAGGAAAAATGAGATGTGAGTGCCCCCAAGCGTATGGCGCTAAATCAATGTCATTAGGAGGGTTCACAAAGGAACCAGAGTGTCACAAAAGTGACCAAAAGATATGTACAAACTAAAGCATAGAATTGTCAAGACCGAGTATTGATAGATAGAGCATTTGAGTATAACTCCAACTATAACAAAAGTGAGCAATTTGGATAGAATAGCGACAGTAGGAAGATGTAGTAAGAACCACTAGTGACCAATGTGAGAGAGATGCTTAAATGAAATGATCATGATATAAGCTATACATTAGTAGGCAGACATAGTGAGAACCACTAGTGACTAATGTGAAGATCCTTAAAAGATAAATAGGATAGTGCCCCCTAGAATAGGAGGGTTTCCCTGAGAGCATGACCAGTTTCAATCCATGTGAGTTGGTGTCTTGATGGGAACTAAAAGAAAATGAAAGTAGGAAAGCAGCAATGCAAGAAAGCAAATGTGTGAAGCCGAGGGGTGCTGTGATAGATATAGCATTGTGGAACAAGAGGTGCCTATTTACCAGGTTTTCACCTTCTTGGCATAAATTCTTTTTTTGCTACCATGATGCCTATTTGCCAGGTTTTCATCAATGGCACCTTTTTTTTCTCTTTTTTTTGTATTTTCAATTTTTTAATTTTTTTATATTTTTGGAATATATGATTTTTTTGGAGATACATCAAAGCGCCTATCGCTAGGTTTTCACTAAGATGATCAACTTTTCAGGAATTTAGTATATACATGAGCACACTAAAGATGTCTCAGCTATAGAACCACTTCAGATGAAGAGTGTTGATGGGTTCTTTGAGTTGTTCTCCTTCATTAGTGGAGAGTTGATAGGTACCAGACCCAAACACTACACTAACAATATACAGACCAAGCCAATTTGTTTCAAACTTCCCTTTCTAGATCTGATGTTTCTGATTCTTTAGGTTCTCCCTCAAAATGAGGTCACCTACTTGGAAATCCCTTGGTCTGACCTTCTTGTTATAGCTCTTGGACATCCTTTTCTGGTATGCTCTAAGGTGATCAAATGCCACTTGGCAATGTTCATCAAGTAATTGTAGCTCTTGTAGCTGAGATATTCAGTTATCTTCATCAGTAATGAGGCCTTTAAAAGAGACTCACAAAGAAGGAATCTCAACCTCAATTGGTAACATAGCATCTACTACATAAACCAACACATAGGGAGTAGCCCTTGTTGGTGTTCTTATACTTGTCCTATATTCCCAGAGAGCTGGATTGATTTGGAGATGTCAATCTCATCCGGATTCATACACTGTGCGATGCAGGATCTTAAGGATTATTTTGTTGGATGCTTCCGCCTATCCATTACCTTGAGGATAATAGATGGAAGACCAATGTTGAGTAATTTTAAACTTAGAGCATAGCTCTGTCAAATCCTTGTTTTTGAATTGTCCCCCATTATCAGTGATTATTGCGGTAGATGATGTAGTTGAGAGTGAACATAGCTACTATTTTTCCATTGGCAACAATAAGAGGGACGAATGGTAAATCTGACCCACCAAGTCAAAGTCCCATTGTTAAAATGCCTAGAAAGTAATGAAGGGAATCAACTCCTTGGCTGGAGCGTGAATCAGATTACCATGTAGTTGACATTGTTTTCAAGACTTAGAAAACTATGTTGCTTCCTTTTCCATATCTGGCCAATAGTAACCAACTCTAATAATTTTATGGGCCAATGTTAGGCCATTAGAGTGAGACCCATAGATGCCTTCATGCACCTCTACTAATGCTCGTTTGGACTCATCAGGTTCTAAACACCCAAGGAGGGTAAAATCTAGACCACATCTATACAAGTTGTTAGCGATGATGACAAACTGTGAAGCACTGTAGATTAAGTGACATTTTTCACTCCGAGTGTAAGTGTCTGGAACAATTTGGTCACAAAGGTAGGAAAACATATGATGGTAGTAAGATGAATCATGTCCAATAATAGAATAGATCATCTGGGAATTAGGGGAATCATATGCTGGGTAGCGTAACATCTCCACTAGGAATTCATGTCGAAAATCATTTCCTGGCATCTGTAGCATAGAGGCGAGAGTAGCCATGGCATCTGCTGCTTTATTATCTACCCTCGGAACCTGTTGAAATGTGATATGAGTAAAATAATTTTTAAGATCATCAACCAACCATTTATAAGGTACCAAATTTTCATCCCTTTTCTGTAGGTATCATTGACTTAATTGATGACTAGCTGTGAATTGCCAAGAACATTTAGTTCGTTGACTCTCCACTCAAGGGCGATCTTCATACCATTGATTAGGGCTTCATACTCAGCAATGTTGTTTGTAAAAGGAAACAACATCTTATATGCTTTTGGTAAAGAGTACCTTTGAGGTGTAATGAATAGTATCCTAGCGCCTGACCCCTGTTGGGTAAATGAACCATCAAAAAACATAGTTCATGAGCGATGTGTAAGAAGTAATATGGACTCATCTGGAAATTTAATATGCAATAGTTGATGATCTACTAGAGGTGCTTCAACCAACTAATCTGCTATTGCCTATCCCTTAATGGCTTTCCTTTCCACATATTCAATATCAAATTCACTAAGACGCATGACCCATTTAGCTAGTCTACCTGTGAGGGTATCTTTACTGAGAAAGTATTTCAGAGTATCAATTTTAGCAATTAGACGTGTAGTATGAGCCAACATATAGTGCTGCAATTTTTGTGAAGCAAACACCACTACAAGGCAAGCCTTCTCTATAGCATAATATTTTGTTTCATATGAGACCAAATTTTGACAATAGGATACCGAATGATGTATCCATAGAAGATATGTAAAGTATAAGTGGCTTCCCATGAATGGGATGCATCAAGATTGGTGGGTTTGCAAGATACTGCTTGATTTGTGTGAACCCTTCATCACATTCTTTGTTCCACTGATAAGCCACACCCTTGTGCAAAGTCTTGGTAAATGGTTGTGAATTATCCACCAGTTGAGAGATAAAACACCAGATAGACTACAGTCGGCCTTGAAGTCCTCTCATTTGTTTGATATTTTTCGGTGACAGCATTTCCATGATGGCTTGTACTTTTGTAGGATCTACTTCAATTCCTTTGGAAGAGATGATATATCCAAGAAATTTTCCAGATGTTACACCAAATGCACATTTCTTAGGATTAAGCCTCATACTAAATTGTTCCATACGATCTAGTATAGGACCTAGATCGGCAAGATGCTTCTTTCGGTGCATGCTCTTAGCTAAAGTTTCATCCACATAATCTTCCATTGTTTTATGCATCATGTCATGAAATATGGTGGTAATAGATCTCTAATATGTAGCACCAACATTTTTGAGTCCAAAGGGCATGACATTCCAATAGAAGGTGCCCCAGGCACATGTGAAAGCTATTTTCTCTTGGTCCTCTAGCGCAATTTTTATGTGGTTATAGCCAGAGAAACCATCCATTAGTGAGTACATTTCATACCCAACTATCATATCTATGATCATATAAATATTAGGCAGTGGAAAATCATCCTTAGGACATGCCAAGTTAATTTCTCTAAAGTTTGTGCAGACTCTTATAGATTTATCATGTTTTGATACTGGAACAATATTAGAGATCCATTCTGCATAATCAATTACTCTGATGAACACTACCTTCAAAAGTTTTTCTAATTCAGCTTTGACACGTAGAGCTACATGTGGATGCATTTTGTGAAGCTTCTTCTTGACGGGCTTAACACCTAGTGCAAGGGATAAATGGTATATGATTAGATTAGAGTCTAACCCCGGCATGTCTGAATATTTCCATGCAAAGTTAATCTTTTTGCTTCTGAAGAATGTAGTGAATTCCTCTCTTTCTACCTCTGATAGTGATTGTGCCAAGTGAATAATCTGAGGTTCTGCCTTTGTACCCAAGTTGATAGGTTGAGTTGGTTCAATAAGAACAGATGATGTTGTTGGTTGTATTCCTAGTTCTGGTCTTTTTGCCAAAATTTTGTGATCCTCCTGCTTTTCTTTCCTAAGGTTAGAAGTCTTCAAGTTCCTTGTAATATCTTTGTTGAGATTTATAGGGTCATCAAGTCAAAATCCATGTGAAAATGCAAAACCTCAAAACCCTAGGTCCTGTTCTAAGCCAAAATGAGAAAAAACTCTAAAATTTTTATCATGCTTCTATTTTGGTGTTACCTTTTTGAAACAACTTAAGTCATGTCTTTAATACATAGTCGCCTAGTTGCGTGATCTTAACATCATATTCCTTTTTGTTTTGAGACTTGGCGATTAACTATTGTCGGGATGTCTCTCAAAGAAATAGAATATTCCTTTTGTTTTATGAGACTTGGCGGAGCCCTTCAGTCGTGAAGTCTCCAAATAAAGAAACATGCCAGCAATAAAAAAAGAGGCCCACAGATGAGTTGCAGTGTCACGTGAATGATCCAACAGTTAGTGAATTATTATGAGACTTGGTGATTGCTTCAGTCACATGCTCTCTAAATTAGCTTGCGGTTATGTAATAAGTGTAAAGTTCATGTTGTGTAGTCTCTAAAAAAGATGACAGTTAAGTAAAAGATGCTGAGACTTTGCAACTAGCCACATATAGTTTGGAATATAGAGCAGTCGGGTGGTCACTGGATCAGGATGCCGAGTCAGTTTTTATTTAGTGATTCAGAGACAAGAAATGGAAGGAGACATGTGTCCAAAGGTGAAAGGATTAATAAGTTTGTTGCATGGTCTCCCAAAGGAATGAAGTCATCTAGCAATTAAGAGACTAAGGTTATAAAGTGCTTTGTTGTCGTGTAGTCTTTGAATGGATATAAAGGTATTAAAAAATATTCAGCAACTTAGTGGAGCCGTCGGATGCAAAGATGAATAGATCAAATGGTGGTCACAAAGTCTCTAAATAAAAAAGTCTTAAAGGTAAAAGTGCTCGCGACTTGGAGATAGATTTTGGTCATGTAGTCTCTAAATTAAAACCAAAATCCAATGTTTGTCACATAGTCTCTGAAAGATTGGTTAATTAACATTTGCAATCAATGATTAAGTGACCAAGGTAAGTCGCGGGGTCTCATGAAGAAAAGTAAAATTTAGTGACTTGGACATAACTGTAAAAGATAAAGGTAACTGTCAGTCATAGAGTCTCTGAGTAAATTGTGAGTTAAGTTTTTCATTCAGCAACTTTGATTTCTTCAGTCGTGTGATCGGCAGAAATGAACCATGGTTAGCCAGGAAAAGAAAGTAACACAATCGCTTGGTTTCCAGAAGAATTGAGGGTTATGAAGTTGGGTCAGCGACAAGGAGATGATACACAATTGCATAGTCACTAAATATGAAATTCAGAAAAGGCGGCAGTTGCTGACATGACAATGTGAAGGATTTGGCGTCCAATGAAAATCCAGAATATTGATTGATGAATAAAAAGGGTAGCTGAGATGTATGACAGAGAGCCAATCACATAGAGGCATGTCATCACCTTCAAATTTTATAAGGTTTTTCTGAAGATACACATATATGAATTTGATTTCTTGTCACACTCATGAACTACGGCTAGGTTTTCAATCAATTTCACAGCATGCTGAATTGATGAGAGAATTGATGATTTTTCAAATGATGAGCCATGTACTTAAAACAGTTACTATAAAGAATTGATTGAAGGCTCATTTTTTAACTTATCTTGCATTCAGAGTTACAGAGTGAAGAGGTGCTAGGTTTTCTGAATTGAGAGAAGAAATTGGTTAAGTTGCAGAGTACTCTGTTGATTGTCAAGTTTTGAATTGCTGGGAACAGTGCACAGAGAAGAGAAGTGAACCCTGAGAGAAGATTTGCTTCAATATCGGTAAAGGAAAGAGGATTGAAATAGAGTAAACATGAGTAGAGTAGTCAGTATGGCTTCTACCAATGGCAGAAGTGATGAGATAGATGATGATACTAAAGGAAAAAGGAATTATTCAGATGAATTCCTCAAATTGCTATCGGGTTCTACACAAAACAAAAGGGCCAATGCAAATATTCTGACTAATGATTACTGCGATATCAGAGATGCTGACACTCTAGGATCAACAGGTTTTTCTCTTTTCAAATACTTCTATAACAATTCTAATAAGGCCATTCTAGTGTCAAACCCTTGGACTTGTGGTCTAGCTAGGTTAATTGTCCTGGACGTCTATATAGATGTAGACTTTTTTTTAGGTTTTGCAAGTCATTATGATGTCCTATCAAAGACAATTAAGAAAAATGATGGCACTACCCTGCTTATCCTGAACAGAAACTCATTTATGCAAGCTTTTGGCTTGTATAGTACCATGTCCACAAAAATCAATATTACTAAACAAGAAGAGAGATATAGGTTAAAGCCTAGAATTTCTAGGGGATTATTGCAGAAACACATACATAAGGAGGTTAGGAACCATCTTACTCCTATACCCGGTACAACACCCTATTTCTTCAAGGACCTGCATTTCTATATCCAATATATTGCCTATGCCCTATGTAGAGTGTTAGGGAGAGATGGAGGAGCTGAGAAGATTAACACTGGGATTCTAATGATGGTACTGGACTTACAGGAGGTGCATTCTAGCACGAGCTATGACTACATACAATACATCATTGATGAGATGCATGAAGGTTTTTTAGCAACATAGAATAAGATAAAAGATCCCAAGGAGAATGAACCTAGGTTCTTTCACTATTCCATCCTGATGCATCTACTTTTGCATTTTAACTTTGGGATCATGGATGTGAACAATTTGGATCCTCAAAGGATTTTCAAGGATAAGCCTAATCCCATTCAATTTTTGGTTAGGATTTGGAGGTATACATCCAAGGATTATGATTACTATGCATTTGAGAATTGGGTTGTATATCCAATAATGCAAATCATGGTCATCAGCAAGACAAGACTCCCAATCAAGGTGCTCCAACTACTGAGGCCTTGTGAATATGTAGACAAATGGGAGGGAGGTCATAACTAGGGAGACCTCTTCCTTGAGGAGAACTTTACCATGATCAGGGTATATGGATGTGTGCATCCACCTCATATCTTACCCTACCATGTGCCATCAAGAGTTTCTGCCATGGAATTCATTTGGCATCTTTTATTGACATATAATGAGCATTTTTCACCGCATAGGAAGGGGACCTTAACCCCTAGGTAATTCAAGATTTTCAATTTCACTATTGGTAAAGGTGCCATTGACACAGTCAGTCAGTGGTTGGAGAGCTGTAGAATGGGGGCAGCCTCATATAGGTACATTGATCCTAAGGGTTTCATGGTAGGAGTCAGAAAGCTTCTAACCCCCACAATCCCTAATAAAAATGTCCATTGTACATGTATAGAAGAGGATGCAACAAGAAATATTCTTGATGAAGATGCAATCAGGACAAGAAGGGAGAGGAACTAGGAATTGCTGAAGCTAGAAACACAAATAGAGAGAAATGGGTTAGCTTTTGTAGGCTTCTATCCTCATTTTCCCTACTTTGATAGAATCAAAGCCATGATTGATAATTTCTATGTGCTTTGTGAGAAACTTGACAATGTTCTAGATAAGAAAGGACCCCAGGAGCCTAAACATTCAGAGTCAGAATATGAAAGTGGTAGTGATGGTGACTATGTCCGTCCACCTCAATATGATCAGCCTCAACAAGATGTTGTAGAGGTACCATAGTTGCAGGGAGAGGAGGGCCATATCATTGATCTAACAGAGGTCTACCAGCCAGACAATGTAGAAGAGCCTTTAGCCAAGAGGCAAAAAGTTGACACAGGACAACCTTCAATTGTTAGGCAAGAAAAGAAAAAGGATAAAGTGAGTGCCTTGGTTCCTCACAATAGGTTATATGATCATAACCTAAGAAAATTGATCAGACAAGGAAAGAAGCAACAACTAGATGTAGAGGAAAATATTGAGTTTCCTCTCAAGTCATGTATTGATGAAAGATTAATACATCAGCAAAAGTTTTTAAGTGATGATAGTTTTATCAAGACTGATGAATTTAAAGATTTCTTGAGATGGCATAAGAAGGATAAAATAAGAGCTCAATTGAAAGTTTATGGTGAGGAGACAATTAAAAATGAGGCTCTATTAGCCTTACAATCATATGACCCTGATTGTGAGGATATCTCACCAGATGAGGCCAGACAGATGGTATTAACAGTGGCATATTGCTTGCTGAGGGTTGGGACTTGGCCTCAGCTTTCATCATTGATCAGATAAGGAAGCAGCTAGATTTGAAAATGGCAAGTGAGGTACAAATGGGAGATATGATAAAGGGTTTTGGGTATAGCCCAAAGTCTCAAGCCTTTTCCATTTGGAGCCTTTGCCCAAAAGACTAGAAACCTTAGTTGGTGAACATCCAAGAGAATATGGTGGGTAATCAAACTATTTGGTTAGTATAGAATATAGGGGATCTAGAGATATCCTAGATTATGACACACCAGGCACACTTAAATGAGGACAAGACCAAAAAACTGTCTAAAAAGTGTAGCATTTTGATAGAAGAAACCAATGCTTTGGCCAAAGACAGGGAGTTGTGCCACATCAAAATACACCAATAGGATAAGGTAATTGCTAAGTTGCTAAAACAACTGGAAGAAAAGCCTGAAGTGGTGTATGTACCTTCACAACCACCTTTGTAAATTGAGGAGAAATCAAAGTTTGAGGAGGTGGTTGAAAAGGATGACATGGGAGAAAAGAAGAATGAGATAGCCTTGAATGCATTTAGGTGCATTTTGCAACATAGAATTGATATATTGAAGGATAAGATAGATGTCATCCTTAATGCATATAATAATTTGCCTACCTTACATACAGAGATAACAGGGTACCTTTCTATATTTAACCCTTATTTTGTTAATTGGTCTCCTAGGATGCAACTATTTGAGAAGCTTGCCTTCTTGCAACCTTTAAAATCAGATTTACTTGAGGTGGTGACAGAAGTAGTAGACGAGGTTAAAAAGGTCAATGTTGCCTTATCATTCTTCAAGGGAAAGTTAAACCAAGTAGAGGTTAAATTGAGCATGTTTTCTTTAGATTTCAATAGATTTGTTCCTTCCCTTAGAGGAGAAAATGATAAAATAAAGGCCTTGGAGGTCTGAAAGAATGAGTTTGACAGTAAGATGCCTAATAATGAGGCATTCATTTTAGGATCTGATTTAGATATTGAAGGCTTTAATAAGATTTTGGATGAGGCCTTCAGAGCTGAAACTGACATCAATAAATTTCTAGTGGATGTCAAGAGCATTACTGATGTCAGGTGGGAAAGGCAAAAGACACAGGTACAAAGCACTTAGGACTTCAAGTGGCTGACTAAAGATGAGGTGACAGCATGTGACCTGATAACTAGGCCCAAGAAGAAGAAGCCTGAAATTGAGGAGGAAATTCTTGATGAAGAGTAGAAGGGAACACCTGGTGCCTAATCATTGAGCACAGGGAGGTTAGCTATTTATGGAGATAAGTGTAAGTTAGCCTGTAATGGTGGTCACTTAGTATTTCTATAAATACTAGAAGCTATCCTGAACATTGTTAGACAAAGGCACCAGATTCCAGAAAGGACAAAGAATATCAGATCTTTATCCTCTATTTTTGTCCTCCCACCGCTTCTTCATTCTGTTCTTTTGTCTTTTCTATACTTTTAGCGTTAGGTTCCTTAAACCATCTAAATCTTGTAGCATCCTATGAAAAAGGATTCCAAGATGGTTAAGGGCCTATATATAGGATCAAGTTGTAATTGTAAAAAAGAGGATGAAATATACAGAAAATCAATCTTTCTAGACTTCTGTCTGTGTCTTTCAAGTTTTCAAGCTTTTTATGTACTAAAGCAGGATCATATCAATAAAATACAGTGCAATTTTTCTCTATCTTCATTGTTGTCTCTTTAAATTGTTGTGTATGCTCTTTTATGTTTGAATTTGTAAGGCAATTTCAAGGATTTTAGCTATAAGGTAGCTATCTAATCACTTGCAAGTTTCTTTCAAGGAAAGAACTAAGTTTTGTAAGTGGTTTCAGGGAGCATAACAATAGTTAAGGATTTGATACAATATCATAGAGATGACAGGATAATTT
>MU228389.1:3551431-3587063 GCA_018584345.1 Thuja plicata | reverse complement strand
TTGTATTCCTAAGGGTTATAGTTGAAGTTTGTTGATTTCTTAAAGAGAAAATCAAATAGGTTATTCCTCCTAGATTCATAAGAGTTATAAAAGGAAAGAAGAATGTATTTCTTGGTTATGTTGATGTCTGTTATCATTAAGATATTGATTTGGATTGCCAAGCTTATCCTCAGAATAATCATAGTTATTTGTATTGTTATATACATGTCCATCTAAAATAGAGCATTCAGCACATAAGGTTTAATCCACTTTAAAGATACTGTTAAGACAGTAATCAGTCATAGGTAAAACCTACCTGAGTCAGTGGATCTCAAAAAAGAAGGAGGTGGTAATAGATATCCCCAGTGTTATCAAGAACCTCATCAATTAGTGTTTTTCCCTTGATTGAGTCATAGTGTCAAAAGGCATTAAGGGGTCATAGAGTTGTTCAAGATTTCAAATATCTTTCAGAGGCCTAGCAAGAAAAAACCCTAACAGATCTTTACTGAAAATGACTTGGGAGTTCATCAAGTATCTCATCCTCGGGCGCCTCAGAGAGGTTTTCACCCTTGGATATGTCTTTTATTTTGACTATTTTAGGCTTTGATACCACCATGAGGTGGTTTTCACCATCAGAGCACCTATTTTTTCTTCTTTTTATTTTGTGACTAAGATATTTGATGTCAACCTCAGTCATGTTGACACTTGCTTCGCTAGTGGGAGATGTTATAGGTTTGATAGCATGTAGGTAACAAGTGAGAGCGTAATCATTCTAGAATGTAAGGACTTCATTAGATGGGGAGGTAGAGTTCTAGTCTATAAGCTTAGGATGGCAAAGTGAAAGAGGAGTGACGGGTTCAAGTGCGTTCATGGTATAATCATCAAAGGCATGGACAAGCAAGTCGAGACCCAAAGTGATCTCATCCAGAGGTATAGTTGAATTCCTTTGATTCCTAGTGATCATAGTAGAAAACATGTTAACACCTAGGGAGTTGGATTCATGTGACCCTACACTAGACCATTTACCTACTTTGAGAAGGTTTTCATATGCATTAGTTGTATCTATATCTCTGTCAAAAGTGGCATACGACAAGCTATCGAACTCGTATTCATAAGAGTCCATTTCATCATTAGGTGTCATGTCAAGAACATGAGTGAAATCAACCCTTTGTCCCTAGTTGGGATGAGTTCTACCTAGAACCTCTACTATGGACAGATGAACATCTGTTGACCTAGGTACCTCAGTAGTGTTTGTAGCATCAGCTGCCTCTTGTGTAATGAGAAGTGACTATAATCCCAGGTCAAACTATTCTTGAAAGTGTGGTGGTATGTATAAATTGCCCTGGTGACTAGGGTTTAGAGTATATATCTTTTTACAATCCTCATAAGTTAATGGAGAAAGTGAAGTGGCAGTATCAGAATCATTGTTAGTGTCTACTATATTGACATGTGGTACAAAGTTATCTGGCTCAACAAAGAATGCTGCCAGGTCTGGAGGGATAGGATAAGGAAAAGTATCCTCATCAGAGTTTTCTTCAGGTTCTTTAATTTTAGATGTTTCTTCAGGTGTTGGTTTCTTATCCTCTCGAGGTACAAACTTATTTATTCCCAGTTGAAATCTGAGTTTCTGGAAGCCTATACCTATAGAGTCGCATGTTCTATGACCAATAGCTTCAAGTGGTGCAATCAATCCCTTATGATTTGCACCGATGAGACCATTTCCTTTATAGCCAAAATGTTGCATAATAGATAAACCTTTTCCATATTGCTCAGGTTTTATGTCATAAGGAGGAGTTTGTTCCAAATTGTCTTCTCCTTTATAAATTCAAGCTTTGATAGCTCTTTTTTCAGCTTCTTCTTCTAATGGTACTGTGGCTTGTACAAAAGTACCACCATACGTTGTTGGAGGAGGAATTGTAGAAGGTTTAGTGCTCTTAGAAGGTCTCCCAAAAGAACGTGGAGACAAAGGAAAAGATGTAATAGATAGAACAGGTTCAATTTAATATCCTCCCATATCAATTTATTTGAGTGTCAAGTTCTTTTCTATTTCTTTTAATGTATTCTCAAGGAGTTCAATAGATTCTCTGTTGGTAGGCACAAAGATGTCAGTAGATTTTCTAAGGATATTGCAATCATAGCATGTATTAGCAGGTATAGTCACTTCAGATCCTTGAAATGGGAACTTAATGCACTAATGGTATGTGGAAGGGATAGCCTACATTTCATGGATCCATGTCCTTCCTAATAGAATATTATATGCCAAAAGGATGTCCAACACCCGACAGACAACATCTCGTTCAACAGGACCAACTCTAATTGGCAATACAACTAGCCCCTTGTATTTATGTTCTTCCTCATCATAGGCTTTAATAGTGATCTTTTTGTGAGCATCAATGCAATCTTCGCCATAGCCTAACTCAATAAGGAAACTAGCAGAGAAAATATTTAGGCCAGTGTCATTATCTATGAGAACATGGTGAACACACTTTGGACCAATCATGAAATCAATGTGTAGAGGGTTATTATGCATTTGAATCAAAGAATGGTCATCTTCCTTAGAGAAAGACAAGTAATGTGAGGAGTTCAAGTGACCTACCATGGATTGAAACTGGTCGAGATCAAGATCTTTTGGGACATTTGCCTTAGTGAGGGATTTGTCCAGGATTTCCCTGTGAGCAGGGGAGATTTTTTATAGCTCAAAAATAGTTATCTGAGCATTAGTACATTGCAATTGATCAAGAATGCTGTAATTGGCAACATTATATGAGGAACCCACTTTTGGATTCTTAGTAGCAGAGTCAACCTTAGCTTTGTCTGAAGGTTGAGTTGATGTAGATATAGAAGGCTCAGGGCCTTTGAGAATGATTTTAGCGTGAGATTGAGTAACAACATTAGCATTGACTTGAGACTATCCTTGTTTAGAAGACTGAGGTGTAGACCCTCATAAAATGAAAGGTGTTTTAGACTTGGAAGTATCTTCCTTTCCCTTGAGAATGATGACATTCCAATATTCAATATCAATAGGTTCAACCATATTAATGACATTGTCGTTATTGGTGTATGTATAGTTGACCTTAGCATCAGTATTTTTGCCTTTAGATGATTCACATTTTCCATGAGGAGGAAATGGATCCTTGAAAGCTTGGTGATCAAAATTTTTGTTGTGACCTCCTACAGCAATAACCTCACTATCGATGAGATCCTAAATTTTATGTCGTAATTTAAGGCAAGCACCCATTTTATGACCTTTGTTTTGGTGAAAATCACAATAAGCAGATTCATTCCACCAAGAGGGTCTTAGTTGTGGATCATAAGGTCATGAATTATCCAATGGAGTGAGTAAATGGTTGTCCACAAGAGTCTTGTACACTGCCTCAAGAGGTTCTCCTAAAGGAGTGAACTCGTGCTTGGGCCTAGGAGCCCAAGGTTTAGGTCCAAAAAATTGTGAAGTACTCGGTTTGGATTCTGCTGCAGCCTATTCAGTGGCTTTGGCCACTTGCATCATGGTAGTGATATTAAAGGAAGCCTTGGAAGGCTTAGGAGTCACATTGTCTACAACTCCATCATTCACAACATTTTGGTTCTTGTTGGGAAATTTGGGTTTATCTTTACTTGAGGAAGAAGACCCTTGTTTGTTTTCCTTGTGCAAGGTCAATTCTCCTTTCTTGATCATAAATGTCTTGACTCTTACAGCTTGTTTAATCATGTCATCAAAGGTTAGAGGACCTTGTAGTTGTACTTGATACCCAAAGTTGGGGAGAAGATTATCGAGAAAGATGTCCAACTTTTTAGATTTGGGTATCTTGTGAGAATATCATGTATAAAGTTGTCTCCATCTTTGGAGAAATTCCAAGAAGGATTCCCCATTATTTTGTTTCAAGTTGTAAAGATCTCGGATATGAACCGAATGTTGAATGTTGTGAGAATAGTGTTGTAGAAATAAATTGGCAATTTTGTCAAAGTTTTGATGCCAGTTGGTAGTCTAGAGAACCATTCCATAGCTGATCCTCCCAAACTATGTGGGAAAAGATGCATAAGATAGGTTGTGTCATGTATGAATTCCATGGAGAGATTGCCAAACTCTCTCAAATGGTCTTGAGGGTCAGATGTACCTAAGTATTTGTCATATTTAGGAAGTTCAACTCCTTTGGGAAAAGGAGGCATGTGAAGATCTTTATCAAATGGGAAAGGACAAATGCTTTCTAGCGTGAATTGTGTGATAGGTTTGTCCTTCTCTTTCAAGAGTTTAGAGAGTTTCTCTTGCATGGTTTGCATTTCTTTGCGTAAGGGAGAATTTTTAGTTTCTTCTTATTTCTCAACAAGTGTTTCTACAACATAATTGGAAGGTAACTTAGCCCCTTGATTGGCTAGTTCAAGAATGTATTTTTCTTTAGCTAGTAGAATTCCCATCATTTTACAGAAATCTTTGTTAGCATGAGCTTGTTTGATCTCTTCTTGAGTGATTTCTACTTCTACATCATTAGGGGGGTCTTCAGAATGGGACTTACCCTAATTTCTAAAGAGGTCAGTTCTACTAACCTCACGACCTGATTTCTTATGATTTGCCATCTTGCCAAGATGCAAGGATTCTAATTGTAAAGACTCAGTATGGAAAGATTGAGTGTTCTCTGAATATGGGTGTTCTTGGAACAAAGGATTTTGAACCCTACTAAGATCCACAGGAAATGACCATTTATTGTAAGGTCATAGTATCGGGGAAGGAGATCAAGATGATTCCTCACTAGATGTAGTCGATAATGGTGTGGAAAGTACATATTTGTCTTGATTGATTGAAGGAAATGTTTTGCCACTTCGAGTTGTGATAGTCATAGACAAAATTTAGACAAAGGAATGTGAACTAGGACCAAACTTGAAACTGTCTCAAAGTAATTGCACAAAATGTGCCAAAAGGTGAAGTATCCTTGGTGAAATTCATCTAAGATGAGGCTAGAATAGCCAAGAGATTACAATTACGACACAAGGCATGACGACACAGATGAAAGAGATCAAAAAGACATGAGACAAGACTAGTTTAAGCAAGAATCATGTAGTTCTCAACCTAAGAAACCAAGTTTTAGACTGTGTTAAGATAGATGACAAAAAAATAGACCCATATCAGAGACTAGATTTGATAGAAGTACAACTGAATGGCAGATTTTAGCTTGTTGTTTTGAACAAAAGACTCCAGTTTCACACGACAAAATGCTCTATTGCGTGAAGTTTCTCACCAAACCACATGAAGAAATGCTCTCTTTGCACGAAGAATGACACCAATTGATAGAATAAAGAATGATATAATAATGGGACTCTTGCCAAATATTGCATGAAAATATACTACGTATCGCGCAAAGATTCTCACCGAATGATGCAACGATTTTGAAATTTTGCGCGAAACTATGCAAATGTTGAAAAAAGGACATTTACAGAATCAGACTATTAAGACCAGTTTGAATTTTCCAAGATGAAATCATGCTATTTTCTAAAAAATAGTTCATGTTTTGGACATGTTCAAGATTGACAGTTTGTGTGTTTTGATGATAGTTTCGATTGTTCAAATGATACACCCACGTAAAACACATTAAATAGAATGTTTTTAGTACCAGAACAAGAACATCACAATCCTAGGATAGCCAGGACAATATCTGTTGAATCCCCACTTGAACTAAAGTTCAACTACAGTTACTCTTAGTAGATAACTTAGAAGCTTGGAAGCACGGGCTCCTCCTTACATACGCACTCACTTCTCAGGCATACCAAGCTTTGGACCCCAAAGGAATTGCTTCCCAAAGGGCTGTTATCTCTACTAAAAGTCGTAAGAATGTGGGGCATCCTAGTTGGTCTCTAACCTTCCATGCCAACAGATAGAGGGTTTTTGGAAAACTACAACAATAGTTTGTAGTAAGGTCATCCATTCAGGTGGTTGTGATCAATTCAGTTTCCCAATAAAGGGGGCTCTCCCAATCCTTTCAAAGCAAGGCTTTCACCTTAACGATGTTGGGACTTTAACGCACCACTAGGGTACTAGAGGAGATTTTGGTTACCACAATGAATTCACACCTATCTATTGTGACATTAATCACAATAGCATTTTTTGTATACCAGTTTGGAAGGGCTTGGCTTTAGCCTGTTACCGGTTGGGCATCCACTCTCACCAACTCTGCTAAAGCTCTCAGGAGATAGCCACTCTAGAAGAATCAGATGAATTTCTCTTTCACCCAAGATCCATATAGGCAAGACAATCACAATCACGTAGGGAGAGGATATGTTCATGTAGTTCTTAGGATTACAATCTAAAAAACACTTTAATCACGCAAGACAATGATTCATTTTAAGCACCAACCGAAGTGTGTTTTAAATACCTGAAAACATATATAAGAAGTTGTGAAAACATGCAAGGTCTTCGACAAACATCCTGCAATAAACCTATTAGTAGTTTGTAATGTCTTTCTTCATATTAGCATCCTGCAAAAAACATGTCAGAAGTTTATGATGGATTTTATTTGTCTTAGCATCCTGCAAACCACTGTTATGCTATTTCAAAAGATAAAATTAGAGAAGCACAGATGTCAAAAAATAGTAGGTGGTTAGAAAACCGAGGCAATGAAATATCAAACTGAAAGCTCTGGACTATAATATCATGCAATAAAGTATGCTAGATTGCACGAAGAAGTGTTATACGCAACGCGAAGAACTAGAAAGTTCGCACGAGACGTATAGAAAGTTCACGCAAAATTAGAACAAAACTTATATGGAAGTATGGAAAGAATGAAAAAAAAATGAAAAAGATGAAATGAAATGAGGCCATAATAGAATGTACCTACCCCACGGTGGGTGCCAGAAATGTATGTGGTAAATTTGGCCTTGTTAGCTCACCATACACTTCAACATATTCCTTCTTCACTAGGCACACACAAGACTAAATATGATATTATTGATCCTGTCTGCCTGCGTGATTCAACCTATTGCCTTCTATCCATACGGGGTTTTTGAAATTTCTCTCAGAATGAGAGTCTCACAACCATGGACCAATCTAGGAATGAAGGATTTATCTCCATGAATGCAATACAATGCAAAATTATTCTAAGAAATGAGAGATGTAAGATAATCTAAGACATGATTTTCAATGCAATTATTCTAGAAATTGAAACTATCTTATTGCAATATGAAATTAATCTATATGAGATATTAAGAAATGTGACAATAATTCAGTATTCTAACAATGCATATGATCAAAAATTCATGAAGGGTTTGAATGAGAGACTGAGAGTTCTTTTATAGACTCATAGATGATCAGAATAGAAACTTTCCTCTTTGAACTAAAATAGATAGAAAAGCCAGTTTAAATTAAAAAGCTTTATCCAAAAGAATACAATAAATTGGTTTCTCTCTGCTTTAACTATTTTCTTTCTTTGATTTAATTATATTTTATTTGAATTAAATTTTTTTCTTTCGAGGTACCTATTTGTGATTGTTTGAAGGTAGAGCTCATTGTAGAAGTACTCCTAGTGTGTTCTTTCCTTCCTCCTCTTTGGATTTCTAGGTAGGTTCTCTGGTTTTTGTTTATTTCTGTGTTTTCCTTGTTTTTCCTTCTCCACTCTTTGGTATGCGTGTTGTTTGCTAGTTTCAATTTTGTGTTCTATTTTTGGTTCACCTCCCATTGGTGGGTTGGCTCAGTGAGAAGGTTGTACACCTTCTGCATAGCTGTAGACTAGTTTTTTTTTGGTGTGTGCTACCTTAGTTTGGCTAGTGTATATATATGTATAGTTATAAATTTGTAAAGGCTTGTAAATGTTGTATATTTTCTATATATCATGTATATATGTCTCAACTCTCTATATTTTATGTGCATACCCTATATATCCTTCCGATCTCATGAGTTCCTCATGATTTGTCTTGCATTTTTACCCTGGTGAGACTGATCTTGTTGAGGTAGAGTCACCACAGTTTGAACTTGGCACCTCACTGGTTCTAGCCATGGTAGTTTTCTCTCTCCTCCATCTCATCACCTTAATGGTGGGATTAATTTCCCATGAGTGGGAATTCAAACCCTATCCCATCTGGCATTTATTTCACCCTATTTCAGCCCACCTTTTGTCATTAATGCCTTTATGTTGCCTGCCACCTGACCATGTGCCAACCCACATCAGCCGAATAAGGTTTATTACTAGTCACATCATCGTGACAACAACTAGATTATCTGGGATTTAGGCCTAAACCAATCCTTTGTCTTGTATTCCCCTTTGTCATTTGGTTCGATTTCCCCTAGAGTCTTATTCATGTCTATTACATGTATTCTGGGACTTTTGATATGTGCTAACATTTGTTGAACAAATGCAAGGTGGTGAGAATTTCCCCAGAGTTCTAGTAATTATTATATATATCACATTCTAACAGTTCTGCGATCTTGCAAGTTGTGGATAAGTTGATCAAAGATGTCTGAAGTGATCACCCCTCCTTCCAGCCTAAAGCTTCCTACCACATCCACCTGAGTGGCCACCAAGACTAAGGCCGAGAGGTTATTGGAAAAGCTACCCTTGACCTCCAAATACCCCAAGGACAGTTCCATCATGAGGTCAAAAATAGAGTTCAAGGTTCAAGAGGTAACATACATAGGACCCAGACCTTGGGTAGAAGTGCAAGGCTTGATTCAATCCATTTACAGGTTGAAGGCCAGTGGAGATAATCTGGCCACTCAGATTTCCACCTTTGGTATCATTAAGGCGGGAAACTTCCCCTATTCGGTGTAATCATTGGAGTTAATAATACAATTAGAAACACTATACAATACACCAACTCAGACCATCGTACTCCTGGATCCTTGGCCACTATAGTACCCAGCAAAAGTCATCACCTTGGATGCGAGAAATTTTGCCTCGGGGCTGGGGATCCCACAGTTTAGTGGATCCATTATCTGGAATCAACTCCAGACATTGCAAGAGTTCAAGGGCGCTAAATTCATTTATCGGCAACATATCAATAGCCACTGGCTAAAAGTCCCAAAGAGGGATTACAAGAGGATGAAATTGGAAATTCCCTATGGGGAGTTCAAAGAGCCCATTTAGGTGGGCATTGTATTTTTGTGCAGGATTTTTAGATTGCCCCATGCTTGGGATTTCTCGGCATGGATGTACTACTTTCTGTACTGCATCACCACTCACAGTCAGAATTTCAATTGTTCAACCCTCATATCAAACCATGTAGACAAGCAGTTGAAGGGAATTGCCTAGAATTCCAAGTTCTATATGACATCATATGTGCTATGGGAACTAGCATAACAAAGACCATCTTTTCCAAGTTTGGGAATAGTTGGGGATCTTGGAAACGGCCCGGGCCAAATGACACCATGGGATCATTATCCCTAAGTACAATGGGAACTCAGTTTCCCAAATTTCTGCACAGTAAATGATGCTTTCATTTACAACAACATTCTAACAGTTACTCATGTTTTTGGGTACCGACTATCATAGGCAGTGATGACTCTAGTCAGCTCTTATAGCCACTATTTCATCCAGTTCTAACATCACACCTACATTTGGGTGACATGATTCAATAGGAAGCCCCATCTCCTTCCCCGGTATTGCGGGGATAGGATTATTCTTTTAGATTTTTTCTGACAGGTGATGGATCTGCACACCCTCTTCACATTGAAGAAGGTCATCAACGTTCCATTCCCATTCTCATGTGGGAATTATACATGCAACCTTGTCGCGGCCTGGGAGGAAGACAGTGAATTGAAGAACTTGGAACTGGTGGAATTCCACCACACCAAAAAAAATTACGATCTTCTCAACAAGATTGCCATAGTACTCCCCTAGGCATCCCCACCCCACAAAGTGGATATTGAAGACTTATGGGTAGACTACCAAGACAATTTTGATCTCCGGGCCCGATAGCATTCAAAAATGAGAAAAGGGCTCATGAAAGCACTAGACCTTCAAACTTTCCCGAAAAGATTTAAAGATGACGAGCCACTAGAGTATCCAACATATAAAGAAATAGGGCTGGATAAGCTAGATCTTCCTCTGGTGGATTGAGCCACCCCTGAGGACCTAACAATTGAAGGGGCATGTCACCCCATTATAGAATCAAGTAACCAGTATTTTTCTCTAGCATGTCCCAAGAGTGCCCTAAAGAAACCAATGGTTAAAAGGGTCATTCCCTCTTCAGCTGGCACCGGACCTTCTTCATCTTCCATGGCTAAAAAACCAATCACAAGCAAGGGGAAAGAAAAGGATGGTATCCCTATCCCCAAAGTACCTCCAAAAGTTCCTACCCTTTTGATGGCCCAACTAAATCAACAAATGGAGTCGGCAAAGCTAGCCAGCCAGCAACTAAGTAAGTAGGTATCCTCCAACCTCCTTGTAGCTCCAATGGAAGTTGCTTGCTCGGCGGGATCCCTGTCATTGGAAGCCATGATGACTAGACAGACTTTCACTAAGGCGGAGTCTACTAGTATTATGGACACTGGGACTCTGCTAGTAAGAAAGAAGAAGAAGAAGTTGACCCCTACACCAAGCATAGCCATCAGCCCCGATATGTTGGAGATGCCCCTAGTGGATGTTAGTTTAGACTCTCCTAAACTAGAGGATATTTCAGACTCCTCATCCCCGCATGATGATTTTGATGACAGTTTCTTAGCAGAGGAACTCATGGAACTCTAACAAGATATGGTTCATGCTGTAGAAGAGATTGTAGCTCAGGACAAAGAAGAGGCCTCCATAGAAAGGGAGGTCCCTGGAGACAAAGATACATTTGAGCAGGAGAAGATACCGGTCCAAGAGACTGAGAACACACCAAGGAAACACATAGATGAGAAACCAATGGTTAGGGAACCTAGACCCATGGGATCAACCATACCCTCGACCATCATGCTCCAAATGCCTTTGGTAACTCTAGGTGATCAAGTGCCTTGGAGCACATTCAGTGAAGTAGTAATGGTGGCCGCCTTGTTAAATTTTGGCCAGAGACCTCACCCACCTCCAGAGGATGTTTCGATGGAGGAGAAAACTCTAATAGATGAGGCCAATGAGGCCCAAGAACAATAGCAGCAGATGGATCAAGAAGCCCTGGTTAGTGAAAATGTAAAATCAATCGATACTGAGAGGAAAAAGGTCCCT
The DNA here is from genome assembly GCA_018584345.1 of Thuja plicata. Classification (NCBI taxonomy): domain Eukaryota; kingdom Viridiplantae; phylum Streptophyta; class Pinopsida; order Cupressales; family Cupressaceae; genus Thuja; species Thuja plicata. The sequence continues at coordinate 3,575,967 of MU228389.1, read as the reverse complement.
GAAAATATAGATGATATAGAAACTGGGGAAAAGGTCCTGGATTGCATGAAAAAAGATGCCAGTATGGTAGGAAATGTTGGAGGTTCTAGTGAAAAGGAAAAGAAAAGAGAATAAGAACAAGAAAAGGAACCAAAATGAGAGGTGGAAAAGGGGCCCGAGGACAATGTCCACTATGGGAACATGCTGCTGGATTCCAAAAGGAATCCTAGTGAATAGATCTTAATAGAAAAGCCGTCCTAGCCACCCCAATGGCTGGTCGAATCAAAGAAAAGAAAGGCCTTGGTGGTGACCTAAGGCACTACACTCTCATTGGCCGAGATGATGGCAAAAAATGTAGAGGCTAAAAATCCCAAGAAAGCATGGATCGTCCATACTCTCTAGACTAGTCTGATAGGTAGTATAGTTATGACCATCACAACACCCCCACCAAATGTAGAGCCAGTGGCTATAAGGCCTGAGGATTACAACATAATAGAAGTAGCATTGGGGAGGAGAGATAAATAAGGTGAGCTAGATCTACTGAAAGAAGCCACCAAGGCAATAGAGGATAGATACATCAAGCAAGGCTAGAAGCTAAAGGAGGAAAGAGAAACAAATGCCAATCTCCTTGCACTTCTAGCAAAACTTACACATCCCTTTTCTGAGGTCCACCCCGGACCCCCTTCCTCTGGATTGCCACTTGCGCAGGGCAATGTGGATTCTCTGTGGATTGTGAAGAAGAAAGCACAAGCTATAGATGAGTGGGCCACCGAGAAAGTGACCGCTATGAGACAATTTTTGGTGGCATCCCTCCCATACCTAAATTGGGTCTATGTTCTACTCAACTAGGCAAAGGGCTCTGCTATTAAATGGGAGCAAGATTTGGCAAAGTATGAAAAATGGAAGGCCGGGCTAGAAGAGATCTGCAACATAGGGGAAGAAGTCACCACAGAGGCGGGAATTTTGGGAGATGAATCATATGATTCCCTCTAGGCCTAGTACTCCAGATTTGTGCTTAGGGGTGAGGTATGCAAGGAAATGGTTAAGGCCCTAAAAGAGAAAGTGACAACGGCCCAACACCCCATGGGTCTGTTTAAGGAATTCATGGTTGGAGTATCGCAAGTCAATCCCTCCACCACTAGGATGTGTACCTCAGAGGACTATGTCCTTAGCAAGTTTGATGAGAAGATGGAGTCCCTGTATCTGCCTACCGGAGATTTTTACCAAGGTACGTTATCTAGATTGTCAAAGATGATGATCTGATCACATGATGCCATCAAGATGCTGGATGAATTTTGGAGTGGGGCCGAAGATGTTTAGGAGGCATTGGAGGCTATCCAAAGTCGATGGGACAATATTAGGGATGTAGATGAAGAAAGTATAGACCAAGTGTTGGAAGCTTGTGAAAAATAATAAGGAACAATAAAGTTCTCCAGAGCCTGAAGAATCTCATCAAGAGATGTATTTTTGTATTCATTCTTTCTTTCAGAATGTAAGTTCCCAGGTCCCAAAATTTTGGATCCCACATTTTTTTGTATTCTTTAGGTGACCTGTGTCTCGGTTCCCAAGGCCGACCGGTCACTTTCAAGGTAGTTAATAAAGGTTGTCAAAATGTAGGTAACCATAGCAAGGCATGTCAGATCGACAAGAGGTTTTCAAATAGATGGTCTTGCCAAGGTGCCGCTTCAACATTACACCTAGCCCATTGGAGACAGGGCACTGCTTTCCTATTTAGGAGGCATGTATCCTCGATCCCTGGGGGATCAACTTTCTTCCTTCTCCTCTCGGCTCTCTTCTCAAGGCCAATTCTTCCACTCCTCTTTTCTTTTCTTATTCTTCTGACATGTCAGACCTTCTCTGTCGTGAGGTCTTTGTAGCATGGTGCAGGTAGTACTAGCCACCAGAAAATAGTATTATACTATAAAAGTGTCAAATAAGTTGGGTTAGTTTTGGGTAAAGTGATGTATATAAATAACAAGTCTGGCCTCATTCCAAGGGTCAGAAAAATTGATGATTTTGTAGTCCATAGCTAATAACAGTTTGGTTTTCTCAGCTCTTAGTTGCAGAGCTCAATGCTCCATATTTTTTTAAGCTTTCAGTAGTTAAATGCTCCCTTGGAGCCACCATTGTAACATGCACTAGTGCTTGCTGGAAGAGATGTTAATGAAGAAGGAAGAGTTCTCTTGTTGATGTTGTTGGCATTATTTCTTATGGGTTAATGGTATTTTATGCTTTGTGTTCTTCATGTCTGTTGCTCTAGTAGTTAAAGTAGATTAACAAACTCCCTTTCCTTTGCTACTGATAAAATATAAGCTGATGGTCTTGTGTTTCTTTGGTATTTAGTGTAGTGTGTTAGAGCATTGTTGATGTTTTGAATATTTAGTATAACTATAGGTAGATGAAATATTTCTAACTTTGTAGTATCTTTTGAATTTTATTTGTTGAAATGGACGCATGCTTGTAGGAAACCCCACATACCTGAATCCTTGGAGAAGATGAGTTAAGATAACTAGCTATCCCCCTCAAACAAAACAGTCACATTTCCCAACAGAGCCCCACACTGTCAAGACCTGACTCTCACATGCTTAGAGGCCCAGGGAATCTCATTTCCTAGGACAACCTTTATAGGCAAAGTTGGCCGGTACCCTGGTACCCCGGTGACAACTTACCCCTGTTGGCGGACCTAGTCACAAAGTCCCGTCAACACATCACTGTCAAACTATTGGTGCAGTGTTGATCTCCCTATTGCGGGTTCGTACTCTGCTAGCTCCCCATGAATAGGAATCTTGAGGATGCACCACACTTCCTCCAATATCACTGTCACCTCACCTGTCGATAGGTGGAATGAGCTCATCTCTGAGTGCCACCACTCAACAAGTGTTGTAATCAAAGCAATTTGCCCTAATCTCAGGCATATAAGTTATATAGTAAAGTCCTAGTGTCGCTTAATGATTTTTTTAGTGGCTAATATTCACCAATTGGCTAATTTTTGAAATCTGAGAATCCAAATTTGGCTAATAATTCAAGGTTTAAGGTGACCTAAATCACCAAATTTTTACAAAATTTTATTTTAGAAATATTTAAATCGCCAAATAATTTATTTTATTAAAAATTTGAACTCAAAGATTCACCAAATATTTGATAGATGTTTAGATTCAATTTGCCTAAATTTTATCAGTTATTATAGAAATCTAAATTAATGCACCAATAATATATCATAACTATTAGTTATAGTAGGGTTGTGTCACTAATATTAGTTGTTATTATTGATTTAAAATATAATCTAGTGATCTTCATTATATTCCATGAGGCAAAAATGTTACTATCTTAATTGTAAGGCGTATTGGGGCTAATATTTCCTTTGGATTGTTGATAAATCAATGACAGTGATTAAATTTTGGGTCCTATTATAATAATAAAAATAACGATACATTTATCTCACACAATACAATCAAGATTATTTGATTATATTTTAAATAAATGGTAGCAACTAGATACTATAGAGTTCCCTTAAACCCATCAAATATTTTCATAGTTAGCCTAATAATTTTCTATAAGAACTCATTTTTCTTTAAATATAATTATTTTCCATGGTCATTAATGAAATTTTGGTTATTGTTTGAGATTCGCCAACATTTTCTACAAAAAAATTGTGATTAAAAAATATTCGCCAGTACAAATAATTTTTTTTCCCAAAAAATTGAGAGATTCGCCAGTAGCAATTAATGTTTTTAAAAATAAAATGAAAGATTCACCAAGATTTTATATATTTTTTCTAGAAGGGGGTTTCTTAAAGTTATCCCTGGTGTCACTAGGATTTTCCTGTCATTCCTACCTAGTTGGTGACCGATTTCCAAACATGTCGGTCTTCTCTCCCGTGTTTATGGCAATGTGAGCTCCTCCTCCAATCACCATGCACCTTTGGTCAACTTTTTGTACTACTTGTTACTTGTTGACCAACCCAAGACCTGTTTTGACCCACTTTGACCTAATTTTGACCTTATCTTAGGGTTTTGACCTATTTAGGAAGGTTTGGGAAGGTTTAGGACCCCCTAGACTCAGTTTTACCCCCATTTGCAATTTTCTTTACCAACTACGTAGGTAGCACACTTGGTCATGCCAACTGTGCTTGTTGCATAGTTGGTCATGTGAGCTGTGTAGTTGGTATGTGAACCTTTTTTGACCTTATTTTGACCTATTTTTGAGCCCTAAATGCCTAGAAAAGTGTGTAAACCCTAGAAATGACTGAGAGGCTCAGATATATTCACCTCTAGTCCTGCATTGACTAACAGTCTGTAGCTATGCACTTGTTCCCCACGCTGATTCTACACTAGCACTCAATCCATTCTTGCTCTAGAGCTCAAAATCCCCCAAATGTGAGAGTGAGAATGACCTGCAAATCCCTTCCTAATCCTTTTTATAGCCTCTTGGTTGCCTTGATGGATGTGCAACCTTTGCCTTTTGTGTTGGTCACTTTTTGCACTCTGGGCCTCATAACTTTTGTGATTGACCTCCAATCTTTGATTTGTTCATTGTTGTGGATCTATCTCATCATTGTTGACAAATTGACCTATCATTTAAATTTTTTGGTCAATTTCTTGAGTGGGTACCTATGTATCCCATTATCACTGGAGCATGTTTTAATGTGATTTTCTTCAATATTCTTTGACACAATGCTCATAATCACATTGTATCAAAGACGGGCAAAATGTAGACATCCAAAATGGTTCGAGCCTGCTAGTCTACGTGTTTTAACATTTTTAGCATTATAGTTGAAACATTATTTTGTGATCTAATTATTCCTCTATGTTGCACATATGATCTTTATTATATGACAACATTGTGTCTTTCCTCGATAATTGAATATTGCAAAATTGTTCAATTATTTACTAATATTTTTACTCTCTTTGTCAAGTTTATCATTTTACTAATCGATTCCAATCAACCCTAAACCGATCCTATTCAATCCTAAAATGATCATATTCAATCCTAAACCATATCAAATCATCCTAAATCAATTCAAATCTATTCTATTCTCTTCCTAATCATTTAAGAATCATTTTCGACTCAATCCAACCATTCTAGGGCATTGTCCAAGATCATCGATGCCTAATTAACTCAATTTTCAAATAGATCAAACCCTTTTCTAAATCTAATCAATCTTTTCATCATTCTAGGGGCATTATCCAAGTTCATCGATGATTTGTATCCCTTTTATCAGCTTTTTGATAACATTGTCAAAGTTCATCGATTTTATCATTATCAATCTATCATTATAAATTCAATAGTATTTTCCAAGTTCATCGATGTTTCCCTATTCCTATTTCAATCCTATGGCATCATCAAAATTCATATGGTGCAGGAGCACCTTAAGGTCTTGAAAAGATCTTTGAATCATTTTGTATTGTAGGTTGGTTTGTCCAACCACCAAAGTTAATAAGCACTAAATATGAAGTCCCAAGTGTGTTTTGAGTGTGTCTACTAGAGATAGGAGACATTAGGGTCTAGTGCTTGATGAAGTCAAATAGGATCTAGGTGTTTAAATCCTAAGAAGTCAACAAAATGGCCAAACTTGGGTTGGGATCCCAAAATGGAGTGACATTTGGGATTTTTATTTTTTTAGGTGTTTGAAGGTCTTATATGATGATTTGAAGTCAATTTTGGTCATTAGACATAGTGGTTTGATAAAATGCTAAAAGATATAAAAGTTGCTCATGACAACATTTCCTAAAATCTAGGAAAGGGCTTTAATGATTACCAAACCCTGACATGAGGGTCCACACATGTGGGTATAAGGTATATAAGGTGGAGAAAACTGTAATCTAACAAATGGTTGTCGTTGTGTACGGACTGAGCATTGTGAAGGAAAGTTTTTGACTGTATTCAGTAACAGATCTTTGATCCAGTTGATTAATGGATTGAAAGTGATGAAATAATGCATTGAGACCATTTGTTTTGGCATTTATATACTTTTTGTGGCATTGGTTTATTTATCTAGTGTTATTGGTTATGCTTTTTAAAAATATTTCTTTTCTTCTAGTTCGCTATCTGGTTTTGAGCCAGTCATGTAAATACACACCCCTCTTGAAATCTCATGTTCAAATCTATATGGCCTCTTGGAATAAAGTAGGGGACTCCTTGTACAATGTAAATATGGCTTGCGGGGTTTTTTTATGTAGGGGAAGAATTTTTAACACCAAGCCCTAGGAGAGTGCTAGTGCATTCTGGTTAGGAGCTTGGATGAGACAGTAGCAAGAAAGATTGCTAAATGAATTGGGTGAAACCAATCAATTGTGGGAGAATGTAGGGGAGATTTTCCTTGATAATTGGATGCAAGTAGATTATAAGAGGTTTTGAATAGATCACCTAGTTCAAGCCAAGAACATAGACCAGTGTACATGTTCCCAAAACCCTTAAAGTAGGGGTTTCTTGAAAGTCCTATGTACGAACAAGGTGGGGTTCTAAATCTTTGAAAATAATAGAGACTAGGATATACCTACAAAGAATCCATAATTATTTTGGAGATTTGTTAAGGGATTTTGTGAAAAATTCCAAGAAAACCATCTTTAGGAGGCCTAATTGACCAAAAATGACTACAAGGCCTTAAAACAAGAAAACCAAGGACTCGAATAGAAAACTATTTGAGAGTCCATCCAATTGAGTTGGAAACTATTGAAGGGGACCTAGAAAAGGTCAGGAGAATCATCCTAGTATCAAATAGAAGGATTGGGAGATTTTGTGATTCAATGGATTTTTGGGTGCATAGTTGAATGGAGAAGGCAATAGGGGAAGTTTGAAGTTGGTGGAGAGTTCACAGTGAGCAAGAGGATCATAGGATTATTCTCTGGATAGGGTATAGTAGGATATCCTAAGAAGGCCCAAGGATAGGTCTTTATTGGAGCAAGGGTTCTCTTGAGAGTGAGCTCCCCATCAAATTGGTATTAGAGCCATTGAAAGGCTGGGGAAGTGGTTAGTGTATGTTAGAGAGAAGGGTGATCTCACAAAACTGTGTCCCACTTTTTGGCCAACTTTGACACTGAAATGAACATTCTAAAAAAAAACTTTACTTTCGCACATCTCTTCTCGTAAACCCATTAGGAATTTGAAGATGATGTAAACTAGTGACTTTTAGCATTTTTTTTCTAGTTTATAAATATATTTTTTTTAAAAAAATTGGAATTTATTTGTATCCATTTTTCCTTCTCCTTCAAAAATTATTTTTGTAAAAAATCAGGATTTTTCAGGAGTGACACTCACTTTGATCAACATAACTTTTTTTATAAAACTGATAAGAACATAATTATTTTGAATTTAGGTTTGTAACACAAATATCTAGGGAATCCATTTGGTTTCATTCAATTTGGTTGAATATTTAATAGTTTATTGAGTTATGAAGTGACATTAATTATATTTTGGACATAGGTTCACTTTGATCGCTCTAACTCTATCTCTATATATCAAAATTCATTTATTCTTTTTTTGATAAAAAGGTAACATAAATACCTATTTCCTAGATATTTTTAATAATTTTTTCCCCCTAATTTACTATTTTTCCAGAAGCGTCAAACAAAGAAGTCGCTAAATGGTCAGACAACCTATGTTTAGTAAAACTTAAAAAGAAAAGTCTCAATAAAATCAATATATATAAAACTCATAATCATTGGAAATCTTTCTTGGAGTACTATCATCCTATATTTGGGTTTTTCAAATAAATTTATTTGATCCCACAAAAAGTTAATGTCAAAGCGATTTTTTGTCAGCATTTTGATGGGTTCAAAGGAGACTCGATTATAGGTGTAAGTGAGAAGTAGAGGGATTATACCAAAGGGGTTTTGATTCAAGAGGCTTTTATCTAGACATTTTGAATTTACTCCTTCAAATGGGACCTCTCAAGGCTTAAATCATCATATTTTCTTAAAAATGTGCAATTTCAGCAAAAATCAGGATGTTCAAAAAAGTGGGACACACTATTGTGGGACCACCCAGAAGTGAATCTATAGGAGAGAGAACCATGGTCATGAATGAAGAATTCAAAAGAGACTTGTCAGAGAAGCAAGTCAAGAATAGGCTTCTTGAGTAAGCTATGGAATAAATTAAGTTGAAGTTGGTAGAAGTTGTAGAGGCAACAAGTATGATGAAAGAATAAATGAGTGAAGATAAAGATAAAGGAAAGAAACAAGTTGAAGAGGAGGTAGAGACAGAGCCTGACCCTCTTCTACCTAAGGAACCATTCCTTAAGGCCCTCTAGGAATTAAGTGGTATAGCCCTAGAAGGCATTCCAGTGTTCTCTGGCAAGATGGATGCGGAGTTGGTTATGGAGTGGATTGAGGGTATGGGGAACCATTTCGAATGTGATAGTATCACAGAGGCACAAAAGGTGAAGATAGCTAAATCAAGGCTAACAAGACAAGCATTAACTTGATGGAAGTTTCTGCAAGAAGAAAGAGAAAAATAAAAGAAGAAACCAACATAAAATTGGAAAGCTATGGTGGCTAAGGTGAAGGAAAACTACATACGAGAAGATTATGATATTCAACTACATAAGAAGAGACAAAATCTCAGACAAAAGGACCTAGATGTGGCATCCTATACTAAAGAGTTTTAGAAGCTTTGTCTTAGATATAAGGTATAAGAGATCGAGAGAATCAAGGTTTCTAGGTACCTTAATGGATTAAGGTGGAATATACAAGAAGAGCTAAGACTCTTTACTCTAACCTCCATTTATAGTTATTTTCAAATGGATCTAAAAGTGGAAGAGAAACTTAGAAAGAGACAAGAATCCGACTCTAGGTGTAGAGGAAGAGGTAGAGACTATAGAGGAGGACATAGCAGTGGTTCTAGTGGAAGAGGCAATGAAAACAGAAGCCAAGGAGACTCTAGGGGTGATAAAAAAACCAATAGACCAGTAATAGAGGAGGATATAACAGAGGTAGAGGATTTAATAATGGTGGAAGAGGAAGATTAGGTAGGTTTGGAAGGAGCTCACACTTTTCTATAATGATGTGTTACTACTGTGGCCAATTAGGTCACCCTATATATAGATGTCTAGATAAGATAACATCTTCACAAGGTGAGAAGAAGATTTCTTATGTACAAGAAGAGGACATGACTAAATAATTAGATATTAGTTTGGATTCAGAGAAAGGAGAGAACCTCATGCTTATGAGGATTCTAATCAAATCACCTACAAAGGATGAACACAAGGAGAGAAGGTCTCTTTTTAGAGTCAAATGTATGATACTTGGTAAGGTATGTAGGCTTATAATTGACTCTAGATATAGAGACAATGTGATCTCAGAGGAAGCAGTACAAAAAATTAAGTTGGACAAGATTCCTCATGTATAAGTAAGTTGGTTGAATAAGGGAAATAATATCTTGGGGAATGAAAAAGTGTGGGATGAATTCAGTATTGGTAAGTATCAATATAGGATAATTTGTGACGTGTTTACAATGGATGCATGCCATCTATTGTTTGGCAGATAATCGTAGTATGACAGAGAAGTAGTTCACCATGGGAAGGAGAATAATTACTCATTAAAGAAGAATGGAGTAACTTATAAGATATAGTCATTAATAGAAGAAGAAATAGTGGACAAAATAGACTCCAACACTCTTCTAATGAGTGGTAAAGAGTTCTTAAAGGGCATGAAGTATGAAGGTGAAATTGGTTATGATATTATTGTAAAGCCAAAGGAGGAAGAGACACCTATGCCATCACCTATGCCAATAGAAGTGAAGAAATTGCTAGATAAGTTCCAAGACATCATTTATGAAGGGAATCCAACTACATTACCATGAAAGAGAGAGATAAGTCATCAGATTGACTTTGTGCTAGGGGCATCATTGCCAAACAAGGCTGCATACAAAATGACACCAGAATAGAACAAGGAGATAGAAAGGCAAGTTCAAGAGCTATTGGAGCAAGGGTTGATCAGGAAGAGAATAAGCCCATGTGTTGTCCCAGTGGTGCTGGCTCCTAAAAATGGAGGTAAGTGGATAATGTGCACTGATTCTAGGGAAATTAATAGGATAACTATTAGATATAGATTTCCTATTCCTAGAATAGAAGACTTAATGGATTTCTTAGGGGGTGCTAAGTAATTCTCAAAGATTGACTTGAAGAGTGGGCACTATCAGATTAGAATGAAAGAGGGTGATGAGTGGAAGTCAGCCTTTAAAATTACAGAGGGGCTATATTAATGGTTAATAATGACCTTTTGGCTTACCAATGCACCTAGTACTTTTATGAGGGTCATGAATGAAGTCTTGAAGGATTAAATAGGTGTATTTGTAGTTATCTACCTAGATGATATCCTCATTTCTATTAAAACAAAGGAAGATCATATGAAACACTTGGAACTTGTGTTGAAGAGGTTGGAGGAAGAGAAGCTCACCATAAATCTTGAAAAGAGTGAGTTTATGAAGAAAAAATTAGTCTACCTAGGATTTTTAGTATCCCAAGGTGACTTGAAATGGACAAGAGTAAAGTAAAAGCCATATTGAGTTGGTTTACTCCAAAGATAGGGAATGAAGTTAGAAGCTTCCATGGGTTATCCCAATTCTATAGGAAGTTGTTAGGAGATTTAGTGAAATCTATGCACCGGTCCTTGATACTATCAAAGGAGGACTTAAAAGAAAGTTTATATGAACCAAGGAGGCCAATGAAGGATTTGAGAAGTTGAAGAATGAAGTAGAAACCCAACCAATACTAGTTTTGCCAAGTTTTGATAAAATTTTCATTATGGAGTGTGATGCTAGCAACATACCAGCGGGTGCAATCCTAGGTCAGGAAGGAAGACTGGTATCCTTCTTTAGTGAGAGGCTTAATGAGGAAAAGTATAGATACTCCTCATATGATCTTGAGCTTAATGCATTGGTGCAGGCTCTTAAGAAGTGGAGGCACTACTTGTTTCCCAAGGAATTTGTGGTTTATATTGAGAACTAGGCCTTAAGCTACATAAATACATAGGAGAAGCTTAGTTTGAGGCATATCAAATGGATGGAGTTTTTGTAATCATACACCTTCACTATCAAGCACAAAAAGGGGGTGAATAATAAGGTAGTAGATGCCCTTAGTAGGAGATTTCTCACCATCCAAGAGATTCAGTTGTAGAGCATAGGGATTGAAGGATTCAAACACCTATATGAGGGAGATACTAATTTCTTAGAGATTCAAAAGGTGTGTACTAATTTTGAGAATAACTTTCATAGTGAGTTTGTAGACTATACCTTGAAGAATGGTTTTTTATTTAGAGGAAAATAGTTATGTGTTCCAAGGGGTTCCATGAGGGAGAACCTCATCCAAGAGAAGCACAATGTAAGTTTGAGTGGACACTTTGGTTTGAATAAGACCCTAGACTTATTTGAAAGGTTCTATTAGTGGCCTAAAATGTAGAAATATGATAGAAGGTATGTGGAGCAGTGTGGAGTATGTCAGAAGGCCAAGGGGACATCATCAAATCCAAGTCTTTATCAGCCATTGCCCATCCCAAATAGACCATCCCAACGGGTTTAGAAAGTGTTTTTGTGGTAGTGGAAATATTCAATAAAATGAGTCACTTCATCCCATGTAAGACAACCCATGATGCCGGTCACATTGTCCACCTTTTCTTCAAGGAGATAATTAGGATACATGTCTTACCAATGAGTATTATTGCAGACAGAGATGTGAAGTTTATGGGGCACTTTTGGAAGACCCTATGGAATATATTAGGGACTAATTTGTCTCATGGATCTGCATATCATCCTCAAATAGATGGTCAGATAGAAGTGATCAATGGGGTTCTTGGCAACTTGCTAAGATGTTTGACTAAAGAGTATGGGCAAGAATGGGAACAAGTTATCCCACAAGAAGAATTTTCCTACAATGATAGAAAAAATAGGAGTACTAGTAAGAGTCTGTTTGAAATTATATATGGGATACATCCAAGGGCTTTAATAGAGCTTAGAGACTTAAAGTGATATGAATAAATCAATGGACATGCAAATGACTTTGCATAGTCAATGAGAGAAGTCCATGAACAGGTAAAGAAGACTTTGATGGAGGCAAATGAGAAGTTGAAAGAAAATAAATATGAAAGGAGAAGATTGTGATATTGCTATCAGGATTCAACTGTGTAGTTTTTGAGTCAAACTCATTGACCCATAATTCATGAGTAGTGGTTCACATGAACCCATCTCTCATGAGAATGAATGGAACACTTAGCACTCATTGGATCTAGGTGATGCTCACAGAGGTGAAGCACTGGGACTTCCCGGGAGGTCACCCATCCCAGTACTACTCCAGCTCAAGCGCACTTAACTACGGAGTTTCCTCCATGGTTAAACCCACTCTACTTGCATCCTCATTTGCAAGTAGGAAAATTTGAGAAAGATATTTGAAATTTGAGTTAGGAAAATTGGTGATGGTATATCTGAACAAGGCTAGACTACAAAAGGGAATACCAAGAAAACTCTAGATGAAGAGAATTGAACCTTGTAAGGTATTGGCTAAGTATGGACCCAATGCCTACAAGATAGATCTACTAAAGGATATGTCTATTTACCACATTTTCAATGTGAAGGATTTGATTCCATACAAAGGACCAAATATATATTAAGAATAATACAACATAGAGGTAACTAAGGATGTAGAGGAACTCATAGTACATGTTCAAGTTAAGCCACAAGTGGAAAGAATTATGGATTCATGACTTAAGAGGAAGAAAGTCCATATGGAGCACTTGGTGAAGTGGGAACACCAAACTGATTCAGAGTCTACATTGATAGTAGACAAAGACTTCAATAATCATGGAATAAGAAAGTGTTTCATCACACATAAAGTACCTTGAATTTCTTGTTGTAGGGGGAGGATGGTGCAGGAGCACCTTAAGGTCTTGAAAAGATCTTTGAATCATTTTGGCTTGTAGGTTGGTTTGGCCAACCACAAAAGTTAATAAGGACTAAATATGAAGTACCAAGTGTTTTTTGAGTGTGTCTAGAGATAGCAGTGATAAGGGTTTAGTGTTTGATGAGGTCAAATAGGATCTAGGTGTTTAAGTCCTAGGAAGTCAACCCAATGGTCAAACTTGGGTTGAGATCCCAAAATGGAATGAAATTTAGGATTTTGATGTTTTTAGGTGTTTTAATGTCTTATATTATTATTTTAAGTCAATTTGGGTCATTAGACATAGTGGTTTGATAAAATGCTAAAAGATGTAAAAGTTGCTCATGACAACTTTTCAATTTTGAAAATTTGTCATGACAACATTTCCTAAAATCTAGGAAAGAGCTTTAATGATGCCCAAATCCTAACATGAGGGTCCATAAATGTGGGAATAAGGTATATAAGGTGTTGAAAACCCTAATCTTATAGTTGGTTGTCATTGTGTACGGACTAAGCATTGTGAAGGAAAGTTTTTGACTGTATTCGGTAACAGAGCTTTGATCCAGTTGATTAATGGATTGAAAGTGATGAAATAATGCATTGCGACATTTTTTTTTGGAATGTAGTTAATTTTTGTGGCATTGGTTTATTTATCTAGTGTTACTGGTCAAGCTTTTGTAAATTCTTTCTTTTCTTCTGTTTCACTGTCTTGTTTTGAGCCAGTCATGTAAATATGCACCCCTCTTGAATTCCTGTGGTAAAATATCTATGGCCTCTTGGAATAAAGTAGGGGGCTCATTTTAATTTTTAAATATGGCTTATGGGGTCTTTTTGTGTAGGGGAATCATTTTCAACACCAATTCCTAGATGAGTGCTAGTGTATTCTGGTTAGGAGCTTGGATGAGACAGTAATAAGAAATCTTGCTAAATGGATTGGGTGAAACCAATAAATGGTTGGAGAATGTAGGGGAGAGATTCATTGATAATTGGATGAAAGGAGATTATTATAAGAGTTTAATATATCACCCAGTTCAAGCCAAGAACATAGACTAGTGTACATGTTCCCAAAACCCTTAAAAGTAGGGGTTTCTTGAAAGTCCTATGTACAGACAAGGTGGGAGTCTAAATATTTGAAAATCCTAGAGAATAGGATATACCTACAGAGAATACATAATTATTTTGGAGATTTGTTAAGGGATTTTGTGAAGAACTCCAAGAAAACTAGTTTTCGGAGGCCTAATTGACCAAAAAAGGCTACAAGGCCTCAAAACAAGAAAACCAAGGACTCGACTAGAAACCTATTTGAGAGTCCATCCAATTGAGTTAGAAACTATTTAAGGGGACCTAGAAAATTTCAAGAGAATCATCCTAGTATCCAAGAGAAGGATTGGGATATTTGGTGATTCAAAGGATTTTTTGGTGCATAGTTAAATGGAGAAGGCAATAGGGGAAGATTGAAGTTGGTGGAGAGTTCATAGTGAGTAAGAGGATCATAGGATTATCCTCTGGATAGGGTAGAGTAGGATACCCTAATAAGTCCCAAGGAGAGGTCTTTATTGGAGCAAGGGTGCTCTTGACAGTGAGCTCCCCATCATCATTGATGTTATTCAATCATTTTCAAACATCATTATTTTGGCGCATTGTCAGAGTTCATCAATGCCTTGAACCTATCATAATTATATCAATATTATCAAAATAAATTTAGGTGTACATTAATACCTTCAATTTGATTAAAATTTCACTAATTTATCCTCTTGGGATGAATGACCTAATATTTTTCCCTATTCTTTATGAATAAATCATATTTATTCATTCTTATCCTAAGTCCTCACAATTAATTAATTGGATAATTCTAATTTATGGGATTTTATAATTTCATAAATGCTAATTATTGTTTTATGAGGAATATTTATTTATTAATTGAATTAATTCCTCCTAATCCCACCTAATTTTTTATACCCCTTAATTGTGCTTCATATATGTATTAAGGTGCTTCATGATATCTTCCATATTTCCTCATTCAATTATCCCTAATTATGCTTCAAATTTCCTACCTCCTTTTCCCTCCATTGTGCATTATTTTATGCATTCTAATTCACCAAATTTCCTCTAATTTTATATAAATTGGGATGCAATCCTCTCATTCAAGTTTGAACCAGTATCTCCTAGTATTATTGCTATCAACTTTGGCTTTTCAACACTTGTGCATTTTTTTCATTGGAAAAAGAGCAACATAATATACTCTATGGAGAAGAAAGGATATCATTTGAGCATCACTTGAAGGAATTTTTTATGTATTTATTTCATATTGTTTTTGAATTCCCATTTAAATGGATCTAATGTTAGATTAGATAGGTTTGAATATTGTTTAGGGTTTTGTGGTTATCTAGATATGCATCTTATGCCTTTTTCTGGTCTTACACAAACAAGTAAACACATAGAGTCCATGGAACAAGAGGAGATAATCAAGCATATCACCTGCCCTCTTAGTCTATAGTGTTTATGGAAGGTGGAAAAAACACTAGAGGAGAAAAATCAAGCATGATAGATAGAACAATAGCTAGTTTTGAACTAGGACCATCCTATAATGATGGTCCACTTTGCTTGGTACTAGGACTAATAGATAATTATTGTGAAAAAATAGATTAAAAATCATGATTAACATCAATAAGCTCATACATGTCATTAGAATCTCTAGCATGAATATTAACATTAGTTGTATTCTGAACATCAAGAGGATTATCATCAAGATTATCTTCTTCATCCAATTTGTTGTAATAGAATCCAAGATATGAATAATATTATCATGTTTATTCAATTTCATCTTTTTCAATTTAACTTTCTCCTTTGGGATTTGCATGGGCTTATCAAAGGGGATCAAAGCATCAGTAGTTTGTAAGGTGAACAAATGTTTTTGGAGGTACATTGATGGTCTCTAGCCTAAACTTTACGACAACGGTCATGATCATAGATATTATAGTTTATTTTGATAGAAATTAGTTTTGGTTTAGGATCAATCGAAATAGGGACCTTTAATTCTTTAGGAGGAAGAATAGAAGGAACCTCACTAGGTTGAGAGATGAAATCAATTGAATTTTTATAAGATATAAAAGGAGAAACAAAAGAATATATGGAAGGTGTAAGGAGAATTCTAGGTCCAAGGAAAGGAAATGGATCATCCATAGGATTGATAAGCTCAAAAATATTTTGGATCTTGTACTTCTGATATGATCAAAAGAGATTATCTCAACAAGTTTTAGTTGGTTGATGCATAGAAGGCTAAAATAAATCCAGGTCAATAGGCTCTCAAGGTATAGAAGGTTGATAGAGGCTATGATTAAAGGTCATGATTTCTCCATTGTGAGGAAATTTCAAACACATATGGATAGGAAAGGATGCAAATTTAATAGAGGTAAGCCAAGGAAGACAAAGTTTGACTTGAAATTGATCAGAATTTGGGATGAAAACAAAGGTGACATCTAAATTTTTACCACCAACCTCTACTAGAAATATAATAGAACCATGGATAAGATAAAGGAAAAAATTGTAATTTTGAATCATAACATCATATTTATTATAGAAATTACATTTGAATTGTCTATTGTAAAGATATTCTTTATTTATCACATTCATCATACAAGTAGGGTTAATAAGGACACCGTGAGAATAAAGATCATTAATCTTTGCAACAATATAAAGAGGGCCATTAGGTTCCTTAATTGTCTCACAAGGGTCCAAGATAATGAAAATCTAAGGTTTGGGTTTTAGTTTAGGTTTGCGTTTTAGTTTAGGTTTGGTTTGATCAATGAGGTTGACAAATATTTTGGCTTCATCACACTTATCATCATAATCAACAACATGGGTAGAAGAAAAAGGAAAAGATTGAGTAGACTCAACATTATTGGTTGAATGTGATGGTAATAAATTGGTATAGAATTGATAATTTTGGTTGGAAGGTGCTATAGATTTTTTTCCTTGATCATTAACTCCCTCAAAAGATATAGTATTATAAACAATGAGGTCTTGAATGACATATTTCAAATAAAAATACTTCTTATTATCATGAACAGGTTGATGATGGTATTTTCAAAAAGGTTTGTTATAAATGTTTTGGGAAAAGGTTTTGATGTGTCAATTGGTTTAATAGGAGGAAGATTTAACACCTTATCATTAATAAACTTCAACGTCACATTATTCAAAGATTTAGAAAGCTGAGTAAAATTATGGGAATGTTTAAAAATATATGACAAAGGAGCTACACCTTTCGATGTTGTCGCCACTTGGTCATCAACATTGTTGGATGAATTAACAATTTTGATGAATTTCTTTGGTTTCTTAAAACTTGTTAAAGTTGTTGGATGCAACATCAATTTTATCAACCAGAGCCATTATAGTGGTTATTTCAAACTGACTCACAAGAAGCTGATAATTATGAAGCACCACACATAATTGAGTAAAAGAAAAAAATTCCAAAAGAAAATCTTATCTCTAATGTCTTTTTGTAAGTTATAAATGAAAATGAATTTCATATCAATATCAAGCACAAGATAAGAAATTTGAGAATGCAAATTCTTCAATCTACCAATGAAATTAATCACTTTTTCTTTAACACCTTGTTTACAATGCATTAAATCTATTAAAGAGATCTTAGGACCAATATTGTTTTGAAATTGTTGAATGAAATCATTAGCAAGATTTTTAATGGAGTCAATAGAATATAGAGGCAAAGAACAATACCATTGCAAGTTCTTATCTCAAAAGATTCTAGTAAATGATTTAGCCATGAGCCTATGATCACGAGAGAAATCAATACATAATGTTTGAAAAGTTTTGACATGGGTCAAAGGATCGCCTCTACCTTTATAGGTCTTGAGATGAAGAATCTCCATGTATTGCGGAAAAATGATACATATGATATCCAAGAACAAAGGACTAACAATGTCACAAGTACAAATGTTAAACTTTGATTAAGTCATGAAGAAATTTGTTGTTGCAAGGAAGACATGGTTTGAGACAACCTATTAATAGTAGAATCAGTAGAAAGCATGGCAGCAGATATGTGTGACATATTAGGAGAATTATAATAAATGGAAGGAACACTAGACTATGAAAAAGGAACACTATTGTAAGTGGACATTGATGAAGGTAAATAAATACATTGATGAAGGTAAAGAAATACCTGGGACACTTGAAGGAATGCTGGAAATAATAGGATTAGGAATGCTAACATGTGTACGGTTGAGATTTTGAATAGAATTTGTACTTGTTATGATAGGTGGAGCATATGTTGATACACTAGGTGTATACGAGGAAAGTGTCAGGCTACAATAATCCACCATAAACATGAAACAGTTAGAGGGTTAGAATTCAAAGACTCAAATGAGATAAAAGCAAGCATTAAAACATACAAATTATCCTCAGATCATTGGGTAGAGCTAAAAACAAGTGCACTCAAGAGGCTTGTTTGATTTTCTCTCATATTGAGGTGTGAGTGTGCTCTCTCAAACACAATATCAAGGAATTCCCCAAGTAGAATGCTTAATATTTATCAAATCCAACAAAGGATGAATGGAAGAAAGATTCAAGAACTAGTATGGAAAAATAGTCTCAAACTTCTCCAAATGACTAAGCTACCATGGATTGAAATGCAAAGAAAGAATGGAAACTAAGATTGATTTTACAAAATTGATCCTAGTGTGTAATATCTGAGTTATTTAAGCATGAAATAAATGACACTAGCAATGAAAAACCTAGCACAATTCTAGCATAATAACAATAACAAATATGAGAGATGAAATGCAAGAGGAGAAGACCTCCTTTTATAGATTTGAAAAGGAAATGGACGGTTGAGATTAAGAGGTGGAAGTGAGATGAGCGGCTAGGATTGAGGGTTAGGGTGGAAAAGTCAAAGGGGATTGTGCACATGATTAGAGGTAAATTACCTTTTAATCAAGGTTAGAGGATTTTTAGCAAGAGGTGGGATTTGAAAGGGATAAAGTGATTTAAATAAAGTATTTTTATTTAAATCAAGCTTAGAGGAATTTCAGTCTTATGGAGGGATTTTTAATAAATGTAAATTTATTAAAAGGGGGATTTTGAGGGAAATGTATTTAAATAAAATACATTAGGATAGTATTTATAAAATATGTAAATATCATAAATGAAACTATTTAAATAATTTAATTAAATACTTAGATGAATAAAAGGGAATTTAATATTAATAATAATATTAATATTTTTGGACATCTACATTTTTCCCCTCTTTGATGTGGCATTGCAAGTGACATTGTGTCAAAGACAAGAAAATAAGTTTCCCTAGATGAAGTGGGTTATTAGGAGTTGTGTCAAAGTGAAGACGGTAGGAGGTTGTGCCCCCTTGAGAGAAGGACGCAATAAGAGAAGCGTATGTGTAATTTTCTTGAAAGAGAAAGTGAAAGAAAAGGAAGGGAGAGGAGTGAATAAATAGAATCCTTCTAAAACTCCAAGATGTAAAAGGAGTATGAATGCAACTAAGAATGCAAATGTGGGACTTGGGAATCAATTGTGTTGAAAATATGGAGAGCACATTTGGTTTTGATATCACAAAAGGAGGTATGCATCAGGTGTTAGAAAACACAGATGACAAGATTCCTTTCCATGGACTAGACACTAAAAAAAAACACACTACAAAAGATGCATGCATCAGTAGAAACCAGTCCCAATGCAACAAGATATAGAAGATCAAGGTAGTGGTGAGTAGGTTTAAACTGACATAAAAAGATAAAATCAATAAAGAAGGCCTCATGACCAAGTAGTCATTCAGTCCAAAGTTATTTCCATGACCAAGATTATTTGATGGAGGTTTGATAAGTCGACATCAGAAGGATGCATTGTGACAGGAAAGGATTTGATTCAATTTGATTGAGATGCTCACTGGAAAAAGCTGTGAAAGGGACGAAGATCAAGGAAAGTGAGTCTCAAAACTGATTTGGTGAAAAATGTGATGGTATTCATGGGATTCAAGCATCACCAAAAAATATAATATGCAGCGATGTAGAAGGTATGAACAAGACCAGAAAATTTTATTGCAATTTTTGAAGGGCATTTGAATTTTTAGGATTTTTTTATTTTTTAATGTTTTGGGAATTTTTACGCATTTTGGAGCTATACAATGGGATTAAGAAGATGTCCAGGACACTAATTAAAAGATGTAAAAGGGCTTGAGATAATGGATGAGATGATGGGGATGTGCATGGTGTTTAGCCAATCAAGCTAAAAAGACAATATGGATGGATGGTAGATGGGGTGTTCTTGATCTGGGAATGATGTACCCAAAGACACACAAGGATTGGGAAGGATGCATCCAAATTATGATGAGTGGATTGTGATGCTTGCAACAAGGCTGGAAAAAAGAGAAGGGGTGTGATTGGATGGGTTGATTGGTGTTTGAATTTTGGATAGTAGGAGGAGATGGATAGGATTTGCATGGGTTGGTAGATTGTGAGGGGCATTAGGATAGGAATAGATAGCATTGGGTGCATGAGGATAGTATAGAGCTAGGTACCAATGACAAGGGATGCAAGAGGGATGGAGAGATGGAGGAGGTGCTAGAGGAGGGGGATGTGAGAAAATTAAAAGACAAGGGTTGATGGATTGAGGGATTTGGATGAAGGAATGGAGGAAGATAAGGATTAGGAGGTAAAAGGGTTGGAGATGATAGGTGGATGGGAGAAGAGGACATGGAGATGAAAGTTTGATATGATAAGGTGGATGGAGAGGAGGATTGGGAGATGAAAGGAGTGGAGATGATAGGTGGATGAGAGAAGAGTATTGGGAGATGAAAGGATTATGAATGAAGGGAAGTGATGGGAGATGCAAGGTGGATATACTAAAGTCTCCAAGGACTATGTCACCAAGCAATAGAATGCCCCCATATAGGATAGGTCATGTGTGCATAGGCAGTAGGATGGGGTACAATATGATGGAATAAAAAATGAACAGGGGACAAAAAAATGATAAGGGAGGTAGGTGGAAGATAAGATGGTGGCTGAAGAATGGAGAGGGATAAAAGATGGGATGGTAGATAGGTAAGGATGATAGGTGAATGTTAAGGTTGATGTAAAGATGGATTCCAAGAGGTTTCCAAAATCATGTATACATGGTGGCCTATATTATTTTCATCAAGATCCAAAGGAGGATGAAGGAGGGGAAATGGACAAAACATGATAGGTATGGTAGATAGCTGGGATGAAGGGAGTGATGGAGTGGTGGCTAGAATAACTTTCCACCAAGTGTGGAGAGAAACTAGATGGAGGGATTACACATGATGTCTATTTACCAGGTTTTCATCATGGTACTTGTCCAAGGTGCTTGTTTGCCAAGTTTTCACCATTGGATGTTTATTTCTCTTTTTTTTTTTTGACTTTTTGACTTTTTAAATTTTTGGGAATTTTTGGAGGGAGTTTATGGATGAAATGATAAGGAGGAGATGGAGGGATGACTCAAGAATCATATTAAATATCAAGGTAATATGAGCCCATTTGGAGTGATCTCTAGATGTTGGTACAACCTTATTTGGGATGAGTGGCTTATGCAAAGGCATGGATGAGATGGTTGTGATAGTTGATGTATGTGGGGTGAGAGATATGGTGGTAGGAAGTGTTTGGATGAAATTGAAGGAAGTGAGTGTGATAGGGGGATGTTTTCAGGACCAAAATCGGCACATGTCATGAGGAGTGTGGAAAGAGTGGATTTGAAGTGGATGCGATGGAGGAGATAATATAGGTATTTGTGGGACATAAGAACCCAAAATAGATTAAAAGGGCTAGTGAGGAGGAATGCTAAGCTGGAGGATTAGAAAATTTGGATACCGTTGTGGATTTGTATTTTACATGTATTTCATATTTTTTCTTTGGGATCCACATAGTTTTTTCTTTTTCTTTGTTGGGCCTTTGCGGCCTTTGGGATGTAATGCATTTTTTTCTTGGATTTGGCTTTGTCAAAGCATGTCATTTGAAGTGGATATGGCATTCTTTAGATTGTGGATCTTTAGCTTTATGCATTTTTGAATTGGCATCCAAATTGCAGTGAGTAGCATTGGAAGGAATATGAGAAGTTATATGAGATAGAGTGATGGAGGTAGGATGGTGGATGGGGCACTTGGGTATGTTCCTTTGTTGATCTTGATTGGGAATGTAGGGGGTGGGATAAGATGGAGGATGATATTTTGGTATATAAGGGCCTAAAATGGATTTAGTATGTGGAGGATATGTAATGGTGGATTTTGGGACATAGGGGCCCAAAATGGATTTAGAGGATGAAGGTGGAATGTGGTAGGTTGTCTTGGGTTTCAATGACAAAGGAGGAGGGATGGTGTTAAATTTTTTGGAGGAATGATGGGAAGATGGAATGGTGGGTTTGAAAACATGCTTGGACTTTGTATAGTTGTATCAACATTTTGGGATGAAGGGACTTGAGATGTGCTACAAAGATCATAATATTGTGGATGTTTTTTGAAATGGATGGGTTCCAAGGTACCTTTCTCATTTATGCCTAATCCTTTTCCTTGATAATTCCTTTTTTTTAGTATTCAATCCAAGATAGGGTACTTCTCACTTAGGAAAAAAGATGAGAGTCCATTAGCAAGAGGAGTGTAAATGGTGGAAATGAAATTTATTTCTTCTGCTTCAAGTGGACCACCATGGATGAATGTAAGTGGACCAAGGGGATAGAGTGATGGTGTTGGGAAAGTTTGGATAGGAGGAGATAAAGGATCATTGAGTGGAGGAGATGGGATGTGACTTTGACTTAGAGAGGGGAATGGTAATGGATCATGAGATGGACTAGGTAGAATTGTGAGATCTTGATTTGAAGGAGTGAATAGAAATGGATCATGATATGGATTTGATGGAAGAAATGGATCATGTAATGGAGGAAGTGGTATGGTGGGAACTTGAGCTGGATTGGATGGAATGATACAATCTTCATTCAAGTCAATGGATGTTTCAACATGCTTTTGGACAAGATCTTGACATGATCAGATTAGTGTGGATGGTGTGATGGGGGATGTATGGATGGAATCTTTAGATGGAGGAGATGGAAGGATGGGAGATTTTGTAATTGAGATAGAGGGATGATGGGTGGAATCATGAGATTCCTTATATGGAGTGTGGATAATGTCAGGAGGAGAATATGGGGATGGGGATTGGATGGACTCAATAGATGGAAGGACTTCAATGATGTTAGGAGATGTAAGAGGATTGATAAGTATGGCTGTTGGAAGGGAAATGATAGGTGTCAGAGATGGATGAGCCTCATCACTAGTGGATTTACATGAGATATTGAGATTACATGACTCATCAACCTTAAGAGAGGGATTTTTTGTTGCATTCCTTGTGAAACTCCTTGGAGACTTGCATGTTTGAGTTTGGGGTGGATGGTCAGCAGATGTAGATGGTGGGAAACTAGGATAATTTATGGATGAAGGTGCAGTAGTGGATTTTGAACTTGGTTGAATGAATGATGGTTTAGAAATGGGTGTATGAGATAACATTTATAGATATTTCACATAAGTATGTGCGGAGGTGACTTGTGAACTAGATTGACTAACTAATGGGGGAGGAGTGACAGATTGGGGTATGGAATATGAAGTGGATTGAGAGATGTAGATTAATTGGGGAGGGGGATTTTGAGTTAATTTACATACAGATGGAATATTGTAGATTGGGATAAGATGGAGGGGAAAGGTAGGATAGAGTGGATAGTGGATTAGTAATAGCATAGGGGTTATGGTGATGGATTGAAGGAAATAGAGGACTAGGATTATGGATTTGGTGCAGGAGTACCTAGGTAGGCTAGTTGTTATAATGTAACCTATGGTTTTTCTCCTTCTTGTTTTGGCTTTTAGTGGTTCTAGCCAAACTAATAGAGTAATAAAGGGACCAATTATCCTAGTGTGAGGAGTGTTTGTAGGAGGATGTGTCTTATTAGGTCCTTAGTGACCTTTAGGTCCATTTAGGTACAATTTGGTGTTTTTGGCATTTTGTGGAAAAATGAGTCAAGAAAGGGACTAGAGGTCCTATTTGATGTTATTTCTTCATATTTGATGGATTGGAAAAGTTTAGGCATAGTTGTTGAGATTGAAGAATGTCAATCAACCCAAGAAACACCTGCATGCAAAACAACTGCTACAAGAATGAAGAAGACAGAAGAGAGAAGAGACAGAAGCTATGGCGGCCGATAGGCCAGAGAATGAAAAGGCATGTTGACAGAAATGATTTCTATATTCAACAATGAATGTTTTACAAACTCCTTATGAAATACAAAGAAGGCAATCCTTATAAAGGATGTCGAAACCCTAAACGGGCAACTGCTAGGAAATAGAAACTTTCCTAAGACTAACTGAAACTGCCTAAGTGAAACTTAAGCACTAAAGAGCAATTGCTAAATTACTCTAACACCCCCCCTTAAGTGTAACTTAGGGAGAAGCAAAACTGCTAAACTACTGCAGAAAGCAGGAAAGAAGGGTCCCGGCAACTAGGCCTGATCAGGTACCCAAAACATAAAGCAGAAAGAATAGAGCAAGAGGCATCTCTGAAGCATGTCTGAAAACTCTGTCAGAAGAAACTGCTGGAACCCCCACTGAAGTGCATGATCAGGTAGAGAAGACATGTGTCTGAAGAGCTGATCAGTCAAAGAGGTGACCTCCAAAAGT
>MU228389.1:3528167-3550557 GCA_018584345.1 Thuja plicata | reverse complement strand
AAAAAAAATGAGCCCCCGGTCGCATAGAGAGCGCCGGGGGCTGGGCCGAAGCCCTCGGTCCACCATAGGACCGCCAGCCTTTGCAATAAGCCCGCGGGGGCTGAACAGACCCGCCGGGCGGCAGGTTAGCCGGGCGGCGGCGGCGGTGTTGGCGACCGGGCGCCCGCCGGCGGAGCAGCTCCATTATAAAGCGGAGAGCGCAGGAACCAAGCGGAGCCGTCGGGGCTGGCTGAGCGGTGACTGCTAAATCTGCAGAGAAGAGCGGAGCGGGGGCCGCGGAGAGGAGGGCGCCGAGGAGAGGGGCGGTGCGGGCCGAAAAACAACAGAGGCCAGCGGAGCGGACCGGAGGGGGGGCCGCTGCCGGTGAACCCGCAGCCGGTGGTGGCGGTGCGGTGGCGGCGCCCCACCAAAAAACGAGCGCTGCGGTATTTTTTTAACTAAAAAACCAATGAAATTGTGGTTTTTTTGATTTTTTTCCTCGGTTTCCGTGCCCGTACGGCACTAGAAACCAAAATTTTTTTGCCTCGGTGCCAACTTGTCTAAAATGGACAAACTTTATGTCGATTCTAGGGTTTTTGGGCCTTCCAGACGCAATGGAAGCGTCCGTTTGGGCCCAAAATGCCTCCAAAGACAGAGACCCCCAGAACCCACACAAAACCTTCTGAAACCCTCGCTGCTTCACAAAATCTCGAACAGCCAAAACTTAAGCACTAAAGAGCAATTGCTAAATTACTCTAACAATAGTTAGACTAGGTTTGGAGACCAAACTCAAAAGTTGCAAAAAGTTGTCAATGATGTCATTGACAACATTGGCAACTTTTATGACAAGATTGCATATTCGGTGAGATCGGTTAGATAAATGTCTAAAATTGATGAATTAGTGTTTGGGTAAACTATATATGACCATCCTTGAGATGTGTGAAGGGTTGGAAAGTTTGAGAAATTTTGTGTACGGACTCTATTTGTGAATAACAGTGACTGTCAAGGACTTTTGAGGTGATCTGGTAGTTTAATGGATTGAATCCAATTCTATGATCATTTTTTAATG
Organism: Thuja plicata; assembly: GCA_018584345.1. Lineage (NCBI taxonomy): Eukaryota > Viridiplantae > Streptophyta > Pinopsida > Cupressales > Cupressaceae > Thuja > Thuja plicata. Next base: position 3,549,509 of record MU228389.1, on the reverse strand, counting down.
TAATGTAATTTTTTAGAAGAATTTTTGTGGTGGTATTTTTTTTGTTTCAAAATTTTTAAGTTCTTTTATAAAATCTTTTATGTTTAGTCCAGTCGCTGGTTTGTATTGGGCAACTTTTGCAAATGGGGTCTTAACTCCATATTCCACTATGGAATTTTCTTGGGCTCTTGGATTATAGTGGTAGACTCCATGTAAAATGTTTATAGTGAAGGAGAGGACCAGGAAAGCAAGGCAGCCATTTTTGGGATGATTCCCTAGGCGAGCTAGTGATGCATGGCTAGGGATCATCACTAGTTGCAAAGCTTAATTGGTGGGTTGAAAGCATTCTTAGCTTCAACCAAAGCTTGCAAAGGAGTAGGGTACTAAGTTGTGAGATCCCAAAATTGAGTGGGAAGACTTGGTGTTGTTTCTTAGATAGCAAGGAAGAAGTTCCATTCAGACTGGTTTTGAAACCCTCAAAACCATGAATTTTAGCCTTGTTTATAGGTAGAGCTATACAGATAGCTTGAGAGCTATAGTCATAGAAAATATCTAGTGTCTCTGTAAAGGGTGTCAGGATCCTAAACCTATTTAGGCACTTGTTAAGACATTTTGCAAGATAATGCAGAAAAGGTGACTAAATAGGGCTAATTTCTTGTAGCCCTATTTTGGAAGCAATTATGTAGGTTCGTGGAACTCGATTGGAGTTTTGATGTAAAGTGTGGTTTTAGGTGTTGGAAAGGGTCTTATGGACACCTTGGATACCTTAATCCTCTTTTTGGATTGAGCATTGATCATTTTGAATCAATTGGGCCTTTTAGGCCAAGGAAGCAAGAAAGACCATTTGGTGTCTAGGAGTAAGTTTTGAAGTGTTTTGTTCTACAAAATGGTGTCCACTAGTTGAAGGAGTTAGGAACTTGTGATAAGATACCTAAGTAGCCTAGGGTTAGTGAGATAACCCTATTAGGTCATAGAGTGACCTAGGAGAACCTAGAATAGGTCTCAGTGAAGCAAGACTAGTGCTACATTAGAGTGGTATCAGAGAAAGTTGAGAAACTTGGGAAGATTGGTTTATGTTAGAAGTGGAATCTTGTGGTTCTCCAAAGATGGTGACAAATGTAGAATTAGCCAAGGACATAGAAGAGAAAAAGGAGAAAAATAGACTCCTTGAGGATACCTTGAAAGAAATGAGAGTAAAGATGGAAGAACTAGTAGATGCTACTAGGAAGAAAGACTATGAAGCAGAATCCAACAATAACGGTAAGAAGAAGATTGAAGAGGAAGACTTCATTCCTGAACTTGATCCAGTATTGAATGAGGAACCTTTCCTGAAGGCCATAAAGGAATTAAGTGGAAAATATTTTGAAGGGATACCTTTATTCAGAGGAAAGATGGATATTGAGACAGTCATGGACTGGATTGAAGCAATGGAGAATCACTTCGAGTGTGAGGGGATAAGTGAAGCCCAAAAGGTTAAAGTGGCCAAGTCTAGACTCAAAGGGTCAGCTTTGACTTGGTGGAAATACTTTCAGGATGAGAGGGTAAGCATGGGAAAGCAACCAATAGAAAATTATAATGCTATGGAAACCAAATTGAAAGAGAGTTATCTTCTAGAGGACTACAAAATACAACTTCATAGGAAGAGACAAAACTTGAAGCAGAAAGACCTAAATGTGGCCTCATATACTGAGGAATCCCAAAGATTGTGTCTAAGGTCTAAATTGTAGGAAGAAGAGCCAATCAAAGTGGCTAGGTACTTGGGTGGATTGAAGTGGAACATCCAAGAGGAGATTAGCCTATGGACACCTACCACTATCCAAAAGTGTCATCAATTGGCTATAAAGGTGGAAGAAAATAATAAGAAGAAAGGGGATTCTACCTTCAAGAACAAAAATAACAATAGAGGAAAAGGAAGAGACCAAAGGGGTCAAAGAGGAGGCTACCAAGGTAGGGGTATTTGGAAAAGGTCACAAGGAGAGAATAAGTTGACAGAGCAGCAAACTAAGAATAGTTCAAGAGGAGGCTATAATAGGGGAAGAGGTAATCATGGTGATCCTAATAGAGGAAGAGGAGGTAGGAGTGGTTCTTATATTGCAACCATGAAATGTTATTATTATGGATAGCTAGGCCATTAAGCCTACAAATGTCCAGACAAAACTTCTCCAAAAAATAGTGATAAAAGGATAGCATATGCACATGACGACACTTCAAGTGTCAAGACCCCTGAAGTAGACCACCTAGACTCAGAGATTGGTGAGAATCTGATGTTTAGAAGGGTCTTAATAAGACAACCAATCAAGGATGAGCCCAATAATAGGAGGGCACTATTTAGAATCAGATGTAAGATCCTTGGTAAGGTGTGTAAGGTGATTATGGACTCTAGATCCATAGATAAAATCATCTCAAAGGAGGCAGTAGTAAATCTTAAACTAGCTAAGATACCCCATGTGATTCCCTATAAGGTGACATGGCTCAAAAAGGGCCAAAGTATACTGGTAAATGAGAAAACATGGGTAGTCTCTATAGTAGGGTATAAAGATAGATTGCTTTGTGACATCCTACCAATGGATGATTTCCATTTGATTCTTGGAGGGCCTTGGAAATTTGACTGTGGGGCAGTGTATGATGGGAAAGAGAACTCCATAACTTTCAAGAAGGGAGGGAAGACCTCCAAAATTTAGTCATTACTAGAGGATGAAGAACCACATACCAAAACTCCTAGTGTTATGTTATGCAATGGAAAGGTGTTTTTGAAAGATGTCAAGGTTGATGAGAGTAAGGGGTATGCCATAGTGTTGAAGCCCAAGGAGGAAAAATCATCAGTAAAGGAACCATTACCAATGGAGGTGCAAGAATTTCTTGAGAAATATAAGGACATAGTGAGTGATGGTACTCCTACAACCCTACCACCTAAGAGGGTTATAAGCCATAAAATAGACTTTGTTATAGGGCCATCCTTGCCCAATAAAGCTACATAGAAGTTGACTCCAAATTAGAACTTGGAGGTAGAAAGACAAGTACAAAAGCTCTTGGATCAAGCCTTGATCAAGAAGAGCATTAGTCCTTGTGCAATCCCGGTTGTTTTAGCATCCAAGAAGGGGGGAAAGTGGAGATTATGCATAAAATCAAGGGCTACAAATAGGATCACAATAATATACAGGTTCCCAATCCCAATAATAGAGGACCTTATGGATTGCCTAGGTGGGGCAATGTACTTTACAAAGCTGGATTTGAAGATTGGTTATCACCAAATCAGGGTGAAGGAAGGTGATGAGTGGAAAATGACATTCAAGACCACAGATGGGTTATATTAATGACTTGGTATGGAATTTGGCCTCTCTAATGCTCCAAGCACATTCATGAGGCTCATGAATGAGGTGGTCAAGGAATTCATAGGGAATTTTGTGGTGGTATATCTTGATGATATACTAATATTTAGTAAGACAAGAGAGGAGCGTATCAGACATGTTGAGGCAATATTGAAAAGGCTACATGAAGAGAAGTTGGCCATTAACCTTGAGAACTGTGAGTTCTTTAAAAAAGAACTAGTTTACTTGGGATTTGTAGTGTCCAAGGGGTCTTTGAAGATGGAAAAATATAAAGTTGTTGCAATCTTGAACTGGCCTCCACCTACCACAGCCACAGACGTAAGAAGTTTCCATAGCCTTGCCCAATTTTATAAAAAGTTTATTATAAATTTCAGTGGGATATGTGCACCTTTGATGGATGCCATAAAGGGTGGGGTCAAAACTAAGTTTATATGGACAGTAGAAGAAAGGAAAGAATTTGAGTTGTTGAAGAAACAAGTGGCTACTCAACCAATCCTACAATTGCCAAGCTTTGAGAAGCTATTTACCATTGAGTGTGATGCTAGTGGATTAGCAGTAGGAGGGGTATTGAGTTGAGAAGGTAGGCCTATTTCCTTCTTTAGTGAGAAATTGAATGATGCTACAAAGAAATACTCTTCTTATGATTTGTAACTATATGCACTAGTTCAATCCTTGAGAAAATGGAGACACTATCTATTGCCCAATGAGTTTGTAGTATTCGTTGACAACCAGGCTCTTAGTTACATTAACACCCAAGAAAAGTTGAGCAACAAACATTTTAAGTGGATGGAGTACTTGCAGGCATTCACTTTTACTATCAAGCACAAGAAGGGTCAACTCAATAAGGTGGCAGATGCCTTAAGCATGAGGTTTTTGACAATGTAAGAAGTTCACTTGCATAGCATTGGAATTGAAAGTTTCAAAGACTTATATAAATTAGATGAGGATTTTGGTGAAGCCTCAAAGGTATGTGTTGATTTTGAGAATCATTTTCATAGCAAGTTCTCAGACTTTACTTTACAGAATGGATTGTTGTTCAAGTGCAATCAATTGTGTGTACCCAAAGGGTCAATGAGGATGAACCTCATCCAAGAGAAACATAATGGTTCTCTAAGTGGTCATTTTGGTAAGGCCAAGACCTTGGAATTGGTCCAAAGGTTCTACCATTGGCCAAAGTTGGTGAAAGATGTCACCGAGTATGTGGAGCAGTGTGTTGTTTGCATGAAGGAAAAAGGAGGAATGAGTAATGCAAGGTTGTATCAGCCTCTACCAGTCCCTAACAGGCCATGGAGGTGTGTGAGTATGGATTTTACTATGGGCTTACCCAAGACTAAACAGGAGTATGATAGAATTTATGTAGTTGTAATAGATTTAGAAAAATGGGGCATTTCATCCCATGTAAAAATACTAATCATGCTATCCAAATTGCTTATTTATTTTTCAAAGAGGTTGTGAGGATCCATGGTCTCCCTATGAGTATAGTCTTTGATAGGGATGTGAAATTTATGAGCCACTTTTTGCAAAGTTTGTGGACAAGATTGGGTACTAACCTATCTTTTGACTCAACTTACCACCCTCAGATTGATGGCAAAACTAAGGTGGTAAATAGGGTGTTGGGTAACCTATTGAGGTTCCTAACTAAGGAGTATGGGAAGACTTGGGATGTGGTCATTCCCCAAGTAGAATATGCTTACAATGATAGCAAGAATAGGATGACAGGAAAGAGCCCATTTGAGGTTGTTTATGGTATGCACCCTAGGGGTGTTTGTGAGCTCAGAGGTCTTGGTGGAATAGAATACACAAGTGGCCATGCAGAGGACTTCACCTCTACCATGAAAGAGATACAAGACAAAGCGAAGAAGTAGATACAAGACAACCAACTTAAGTTGAAAGCCAAATTTGATGAGAAGAGGAGGGATGTTCAGTTTAAAGTAGGTGGCTATGTCATGGTCCACTTGAACAAATCAAGGCTACAAAAGGGTGTCCCTACCAAACTTCAGATGAAAAAGGTGGGACCTTGCAAGATCTTGGAAAAATACAAAGCTAAAGCATATAAGGTGGACTTACCATCTGATTTCAGTATATCTCCAATTTGTAATGTTCAAGATTTGATATAGTTCAGAGGGCATATGGGTGAGATCACCCCAAATAGTCAGGGGGTCAGTGATGATGTGGAGGTTTCTATCTTACTTCCAAATTTTTAGATAGTGGCTGACAAAGTTCTGGACTCCCGGGTTAAGAAGACTACTAGACATAAAGTCTACATGGAGAATTTGATTTAGTGGAAGGATAGACCAGAGTCAGAGGCTTCCTAGAGTGTAGAGGCCAACTTCAAAAGGGTGGGAATTTTAGAGGATCTTATATCCACAAGAGTGACATACCTTCTCCTTTTGGGGGAATATGGTGCAGGAGCACCTAGGTAGGCTAGTTGTTATAATGTAACCTATGGTTTTTCTCCTTTTTTTTGGCTTGTAGTGGTTCTAGCCAAACCACTAGTTGAATAAAGGTACCAAGTGTCCTAGTGTGAGGAGTGTTTGTAGGAGGATGTGTCTTATTAAGTCCTTTGTGACCTTTAGGTCCATTTAGGTCCAATTAGGTGTTTTTGGCATTTTGTGGAAAAATAAGCCAAGAAAGGGACTAGAGGTCGTATTTGATGTTATTTATTCATATTTGATGGATTGGACAAGTTTGGGCATAGTTAGACTAGGTTTGGAGACCAAACTCAAAAGTTGCAAAAACTTGTCAATGTTGTCATTAACAACATTGACAACTTTTATGAAAAGATTGCATCTTTGTTGAGATAGGTTAGATAACTATTTGAAACTGATGAATTAGTTTTTGGTTCAACTATATATGACCATCCTTGAGATGTTTGAAGGGTTGGAAAGTTTGAGAAATTGTTTGTATGGACTGTATTTGTGAATAACAGTGACTGTTAAGGTATTTTGAGGTGATATGGTAGTTTAATGGATTGAATCCAATTCTGTGATCATTTTTTAATGTAATTTAAGTTGTTAGAATAATTTTTGTGGTGGTAGCTGGTTTTTTCAATAGTTTTAATTTCTTGTATAAAATCTTTTGTGTTTAGTGCAGTTGGTGGTTTGTATTGGGTAACTTCTGCAAATGGGGTCTTAACTCCATCTTCCACCGTGACATTTTCCTGGGATCTTGGATTATGGTTGTGGACTCCATGTAAAATTTTTATAGTGAAGGAAGGGACTAGGAAAGCAAGGAATCTATTTTTGGGATGATTTCCTAGGCGAGCTAGTGATGCATGGCTAGGGGTCATCAGCAGTTGCAAAACTTAATTGATGGGTTGAAAGCATTCTTAGCTTCAACCAAAGCTTGCAGAGGAGTAGGGTGGTGAGTTATGAGATCCCCAAAGTGAGTGGGAAGACTTGGTGTTGTTTCTTGGATAGCAAGAAAGAAGTTCCATTCAGATTGGTTTTGAAACCCTCAAAACCCTGAATTTTAACCTTGTTTATAGGCAGAGATGTACAAATAGCTTGAGAGCTCTAGACCTAGAAAATATCTAGTGTCTCTATAAAGGGTGTCAATATCCTAAACCTATTTAGGTACTTGTTAAGAAATTTTTCAAGATAATGCAGAAAAGGTGACTAAATAGGGCTAATTGCTTGTAGCCATATTTTGGAAGCAATTATGTAGGTTCTTAGAACTCGATTGGAGTTTTGATGCAAAGTGTGGTTGCAGTTGTTGGAAAGGGTCCTATGGACACCTTGGATTCCCTAAGCCTCTCTATTGATTGAGCATTGATCAGTTTGAATCAATTGGTCCTTTTAGGCCAAGGAAGTAAGAAAGACCATTTGGGGTCTAGGAGTAAATTTTGAAGTGTTTTGTTCTACAAAATGGTGTCCACTAGTTAAGGGAGTTAGGATCTTGTGATAAGATACCTAAGTATCCCAGGGTTAGTGCAAGAACCCTAGTAGGTCATAGAGTGACCTAGGAGAACCTAGAATAGGTCTCATAGAAGCAAGACTAGTGCTACATCAGGATTGGAAAATGGGTTGGAGGATAAGGAGATGGAGGATTTGGATTAGAGATGTAGTTAATAGTGTTATTGTGGAAATGTGGAGCTTGGGATATGACTATGGAAGAATATGGAGGCATGAATGATGTATGAGGGGGATATGTGGGTGAAGGATAATAAGATGGTTCTTCCTTGTCAGAGGTAGAGGAAGGGTAAGAAATGGGAGGTAGATTAAGATTGGGTATAGTGCATTGAGGTAGAATGGATGGGGATAGATGTGATGTTAGGGGGTTTACTTGGAAATTAGGTTGTGATGAGAGATATGAGTATTCAAGATTTGGATTATTGTAAATCATGCATGATTTGGATGGATATGATTGATAGGTTGGATGAGTTAGAGGTATGATTTGAGAGATAGGACTTGACATATATGCTTTATGTTCCTTAACCATTTTGTGAAACCAATCCATATTCATGATGTTTAGATGATGGGTTTTGGATTGGATTAGAGTGATAATGATGTGATTAGATTGGATCAAGGAAGAATGATGAGGCTAGATAAAGAGAGATTGAAGATGACGTAGATAGTCAGAGAAATAAAATGAAGCTAGATTGGGGATGATTTAAGATAGAATAATGAGGATGAAAGATGTCAAATGTGAGAGGAAAGTTTAGTACTAGGAAAAATAATTTGATTTTTTGATTGTGAGGGAAAGGCCTCAAAGATGTTGTCTTGATGTTTGATGTGAGGGTAGGGCCTCAAGGTTTTATTTGATGTTGATTATGAGGGAAAGGCCTCAAGGATAGATTCATTTGATTATGAGGTAAGGGCCTCAAGGTTTGATTGATTTGATTATGAAGACATGGCCTTAAGGTTTTATTTGATGGTTATTATGAGGGAAGAGCCTCAAGGTTTGATTGATTTGATTTGGATGATAATTAAAGTCCAAGAATTAAGATGGTGCTCCTGAGCCAAAAGTGGAAGAATTTAATAAAATGTGAAAGGATAGATTGATAAAGAATTGATGAAAGGATGGAGGAAAAGGTCTTATTTAGGAAAATAAAATTGATGGATCTTTAAGAAACTAAAAATGGTGGATTTTGGAAAAATTACAATCTTAGGTCAGAGACAACAATTGGTTGAACTGGAGGAATTTTTAGGTTTTTAACTAAGTTTGACTAATCTAGATTTAAATTAGTTGGATTATTTGTTCAATGGAAAGAACAAATTGCAATCACACATCAAAAGGAATTTAGTACGCTAAATATACCTTGGGTCAAACATGGTCATTCAAATGTCAAAAACAATCCAACACGGAAAAAAACAACCTTGAGGAGTAGGGGGAGTGTGTGCAACCTTTGATCAATGTTAAACAAGAAAAATTGTACCTAAGGAAAATGGCTTAGTGTCAAAATATTTTCCCATGCTTGATATTCCTTCGCCTTACACAAATTTATATTGGCTTTTTCCAAGACTATGCACGTTGTGGGTTTTGAAAAGAGACTCAATGCTCGAATCGCATGAGCTCCCTCATGACAAAATCATGCTTTAGAATTCCCATGGGAATACATATGTTTGGTGTAAAATCTTTAGGTGATCTAGGTAAAGTCCACTTGTATTGATCCTTGCACAAAGATTATGACACTTTCGAAGGTAGATCAGGTAGGCTTCTACTTTAACTAGTGTTTAGTAAGGTCATTTGTTCATGATTACCCCCTGTAGTTTTGCAAGTGAAACTAAGGCATATAGCCCTAAATAACACAAAATTTATAGTCTCACAAGAGAGATTCATACCTCTCATCCCTACATAGGCTGAATTTATACCCCTTGCAGTCTTGTAAACAATATTAAGACTAAGATGGACCTACAAGCCCCTAGTCAAGTGTAGTCTTTCTTAGCCAGATTAAGGAAACAAGGCCCTACAAATGAAGGAGCATTACATATAGGAAATAATCATGTCTTCTCTCTCTTTGGATTGAAAGAAGCTTTTGATTATAGTGGGGTAGAATCAGATGGGTTTGCTTGTTCTCCACTTGGGTCATTCCCAAGAGATTGCTCCCTTGGCAGGCCCTCTAAAGGTTTAACTTGAAATCAAATAGATTGGTGAAAAAAAGGAGTCTAGATTTATGATTTTTCCTCAAGGGGAAAAGAGCATACTCTCCTATCCAGTGTTTTTTTCTCTACATGCACACAAAGTTTGTTCTTTCCTCAAAGGTTTAATTGTCTAAGACAAAACAAGTGCATCTAGGTTTTTGATCTCCCAAAAATGAAGATAGCATAATCCCCTAACACTTTATTTAAATCACACAAAAAGATCACCTAGTTAATCTGTGTGCCTAAGAAATAAAGACAATTCTAACAAACATGATTGTTTAGTTGATTTTGATTAAGGAAACCTGCAAGAAAAGCACGAGTAATCTTTGACATGCATTGCTGCAAGATAACTGGTTAGTAGTTTTTTGAATATTGATCTTTGACAAGGGTTATTAGCACAAAAAACCACTTGAAAAGCTGTTAGAAATGATAAAAACCAAAATAGATAGAGTGCAAACTCTGGTTCAAGGTATAAAAATTGATTTTGTGTTTAATAAGCCCAAAATGATAGAAAATAAAACTTACCAGGGCATAGACACTGATTCATGAATCAGTGTTTGCGCACACCCTGATTTGTGATTCAGTGTCTGTGCAGATGCTGATTTGTGAAGAACAACTAATTATTCATGAATCAGTGTTTGTGCAGATGCTGATTCATGAAGCGCGAATGTTGATTCATGAATTGGTGTCTACATAGACACCTCTGCGCAAAATGGAGATGTCAATCCATGAGTTTCGCAAAAATAAGAGAAGAAGACAAGAATTTTAGAATGATTTTAGGGGTGTGGGTCCCACCAAGTGTGCCAGAATGTATATGAAGAAAATATTAGCGTGTAATCATCCACTAAAACATGAACCATTAGAGGGTTAGCATTCAAATATTCAAATGAGATAAAAGAAAGCATGAAAACATAAAAATTATCATCATATCATTGGATAGAGCTAAAAAAAAGTGCACCCAAAAGGCTTGTTTGATTTTGTCTCTTATGGAGGTGTGAATATGCTCTCTCAAACACAATATCAAGGATTTCCCCAAGTAGAATGCTTAAGATTGATCAAATGCAACAAAGGATGAATGAAAGAAAGATTCAAGAACTAGTATGGAACAACTAGTCTCAAACTTCTCCAAATGACTAAGCTACCATGGATTGAAATGCAAAGCAAGAATGGAAACTAAGATTTATTTTACCAAATTGACCCTAGCATGTAATATCTAAGCAATTTAAGCATGAAAGAAATGAAACTAGCAATGAAAAACATATCACAATTAAAGCATAATAACAATAATAAAGATGAGAGATGAACTGCAAGAGGAGAATACCTCTTTTTATAGATTTGAAAAGGAAATGAACGGTTGAGATTAAGAGGTGGAAGGGAGCTTAGTGGCTAGGATTGACGGTTAGGTTGGAAAATTCAAAGGGGATTGTGCACATGATTAGAGGTAAATTACCTTTCAATCAAGGTTAGAGGGTTTTTAGCAACAAGTGGGATTTGAAAGGGATAAAGTGATTTAAATAAAGTGTTATTATTTAAATCAAGCTTAGAGGAATTTTAGTCTTATGGAGGGATTTTCAATAAATGTAAATTTATTAAAAGAGCAATTTTTGAGGGAAATGTATTTAAATAAAATACATTAGGATATTATTTATAAAATATGTAAATACCATAAATGAAACTATTTAATTAAATTAACTAAATAGTTAGATAAATAAAAGGGAATTTAATATTAATATCTTTGGAAGTCTATATTAGGAATGAAGGTAGAGATAAGCATAGAGGTCTCAACACTAGTGGTAGGTGGAATGAAACCTAGGTCTTGAGAACAGTCTTTAAGAGGTTTAATATTTTTCTCAATGAGATGAAATATGCTACAAAAGATATTATAACTATTTTCATCATTATGAATTTTCTTCCTTAAACCTTCTACAAAAAATATGACTTTAGGATTAGGGTTTTCTTGTCCTAACCATTGCTCAATTTTTTCAAAGTCATTGGAAATTTTTTGAACTTGCATAGGAGGAACTCTTAAGGCCTCATCCCCATCATGAGAATAATGGGAAGAATTGTTCTACATAATAGGATTGATGTCAATAGGATGCATGTTGGTCTCATCAAGAATCCTAGGAAATCGAGAAGGCTCAGGATAAAAGGAACCCATAAGTCTACAACTTCTCCTAATAGGAATGCTATAAATGGGACCCAAGGTAATGACAATCGTGCACAAGGGGATGAAGGAAAGGATAGATATAATGAAATTATAAGATTTAAAAGATAAAGATGCAATTTAACTTAAGCAATATGGTAACTTGTTTAATGAAAATAAAATATAATGTAAGCATGCATATAATATGACACTAGAATGTAAGTGAATACAACATAGATCTATTTATGTAAATGCATAAAAAGGGAATCTAACTACGAAAATAAAAATAAGGTAACATGAATCAAGTTAGCAAAAACTGTAAGGTAAAAAAGGGAAGAAATGACATGGATAGCCAAGATCCCTTCACCTTTTTACCAATTATATATTTAGAAAGGAAGCTGCCCCACAAGGTTCAAGTGATGACTTGAATGCTAAGTGGGACAAGGGTCCTTCACTAAAAATGATATGATTGATAAAATAGTAATGATGAATTAATGCAATTAAGTTGATTAAAGTGATAAAATAGTCAAGTTGCAAGAAAATAGAAATAATGGACTGATATGATCTGATAGTGAGAAGAAAAGTATAGAAATAGAAACAAAATCACAGACTAACTTGTAGCTAAATTTGAACTAAAAATGTAGGGTATAGTGCAAAAATCTTCATGTACTTGTGTATAGGCCTCCAATGGGATCTTGTAACATGAAAAATTGACTAAAATTTTCTAGGTCTATCTGAATGTGTTTGATCTTCTTGATCCCAATCCAGTGGCTCTATAACCTGTTCCTAAGCACAAAAAATGGGGAAAATTTTGTATAAAGGGTTTTTGCTTGGTCAAACCCCTTTTTGGGAATCAACCTTGAAAATGGAAAGAAACTACAAAAAAGGAAAGTATGAAAATAGGCAAATTATAGATTTACCTTGCATAAACTTTTATGGGTGGATGTAGAAATCACTCATACCCATGAAGATGTTTGAAATGTTCTTGAGATCCAAAGAGTTAACCTCCCGATGTAATTAATAATCAAGTATGCCCTCAAATATGCATAGATCTATGAATCCCACGCCTAGATCTTGAATGTTGGTATGCTTAAAAATTACTTGCAATGAAGGAGGGAGAAGAATGAGGGAAAAAAATTCTTACTTGATTGAGAATTCCTCTAGTTGGCCACTATGGGAGAGAAAATTGCATCAATTGGAGAATAATTGATTGATCTTTGAAGAATGGAGAATCATAGATATTGATCTTGGATGCTCTCCTTCAAATGTTAAATCCAAATGCTCAATTGCTATTGCTTGCTTGAAAATATTGATAACTTGATTGCCAAAATGCTTGAGTATGGTCATGATATGAAAAATAAGGACAGACAAGGAATTTTTATACTTAATCCATCATATTACGATTCAAAAATGCTCTAGGTTGACCACAAAATAAAAACTCCCACTAGTACCCTCATATCAAGCCCTGGGTCAAATTTGGGCCCAAATTCCCTTGGACATGTAACCATTAGTGTCTTATACTAGGTTTAGGATGCTAATGGAATCCTGTACCCTGAAAAATGGGCTATAATTTGGAGGGGATGTTGGGATAGAAGAAAACAAATAAGGGGAGAAAATGTAGGTTGCTATGATTAAGAAAATGGGTATTTAAACCTCAAAATCACAAATATGGCCTGTCTAATAGGTCTTATAAAGGTATGCAATTATAGGTCCTAACTTTTTATGGCTATACAATTTGTTACCAAGGTAACCAACTAAAAAGATCATTCTAATTGAGTTGGGAAGATAACTATTGTTTGTGCATGCCAAGCAATCTTTAGCTCATAAGCCAAGTTTTGTGATTTCTATTTAACATCCCCTAGTCATTGATAGATATCCATTAAATTCTACTACCAAAACAAAAGCTATGAAAATATAAATTCAAGAAATCAAGTTGAGGAAGTTCAAGATCATAAAGTACTTTGACAACTAGGGTATGCAAGACAAGATCAAAAGAGGTTTCACTCATGTATACTGTATTGAAGATTTATGTATAGATCTTTGTATAGATGAGGATATCAGGAAAATTAATTACTCCAGGATTACACTAGATCAAATCATTGATCTGGAATTGGTAAACATTTTGGAAGGAATGGAAAATGATGGAGACATAGTAGATCCAAAGTATGAAGAAGAGAGGGTTTCAATTCAAGGCCCCCTTAATTTAATGGTCATTTAAAGAGAATACTTCCATCACTTTAAAAAATCAATCTATAATGGCTAAAACCAATACTTGGATCAAAAGTAAAGGTATTAATATGAAGAGATCCAAATCAAGATTCAATGATGATACAACAAGACCCATGGGCCAAAAATCAAAGGTGAGAATTAATAATAAAGAGGATGCCTCTTCATGCAAAACTAGAATAAAAATCAAATTCAAATCAATGGAGAAGGGTCAAGAGGAACCTTCCAATAAAGGAAAGGGATGTTTTGTAATTATTTAGGAAATTTTTGAAGAAGAAGATAATCAATGAGAAGAAGTAAAAGTATTTCTAGCTATAATAGATGTACACACCATTCCTATTGAAAATCCACATGCATCTACTCCTGTGAATGCATCTATTTTTATACTGGATACTAATGTTGATTATTTTTCCATAGTTATTATCCCTTCTATTGCCCCTTATGTTTCTACCCATGCCATTGATATTGTCATAGATATGCCTCATGATAACCTGGGTAATGTGTTTTCATATGACTCCATTCCAAGTTTTTCTACTATCCCCTTTTATCAAATTTATTCTACCCTAAGTGTCTTTGAACTGAATCTATGCCTCATGTCACTATACAGAACATTACCTCTTCTATTTAAAATGAAACACCAATAATTATTTCAACCAAAGTACATACCCAGCTTAGTACTTCACATGTTGGAGTTGAAGATGCAAGAGGTTTCTCAAGGTGATTTTGACTTTGTGCAATTAAACAAAGTTAGGTCCAAGGGTTCCAATAAATCTAAGGCATATCAAGGGATCAAGTAGATAAAAATAGAACAAAGTATTTTTAGATAGAAGAACACCTTGTAGACAAGCATGATGGAGAAATGTAGCTTGTTAATTTTAGAATCACGAGGATTGATCTGGGTAAGTTGACACACAAGGGCATTAGTAATGATGCTTAGGAGTTTGCATCTATTTTTCCTCATAATTATGATGATCTTAAGAAGAAAAAATACTAGCTAAAATAACATAATGAATTTCTCATGGTGGTGATTCAAAATATCAACAAGTCTTTAGAAGAGGTTGATGCTTTGACATCCTCTATCACTAAAGAGTCTATTAAGCCAGTTAATAATGATAGAGATATGAATATAGGAAAAAATGCATGGGTTGACAATTTAATAAAACAAGGAACACAATTGATTTAGAAAGCACTCCAGGATCCACTAGTACATTTGAGACCTCTTTTTGATGGCTATGCATCACAATTACAACACTACTCCATCGGGAAAGTGACAGAGATTGATGTTTTAGTTTTGGTGTTGGACTCACCGATGGTAACTATGTCCATCATTATTGCGATAGTCATGACCATCGCAATATGCACTGGCTATGAGGGTTAGTATGTCATCATTACACATTATGAATATCACCTTTATCATGGGTATGCGATGGACATGTTGTACATGCGACCTCCAGATGTCAAATTATTCTCACATCTAGATGTTGTGTGTAGTGTTTTGGTATCGGTCATACTCTAAATATCATCACAATTGAGAAGGTATGCTATGTTTAAAAAAAATATTTTTCATGTCTATGGAGTGAGACCTTAAAATATTGAGCTTCTATTTGTTTCAAGAATAGTTTAAACTTATCTACTTAACAGGGCCAACCACGTGAAGGTGGAAGCTCATCTAGCCCCTCCTAGGAGCCTCTTATGACCCTTTATGACACTTTAAGATCTCTAAGATGTAATCTTAGGAATCGTAAAGGGTCATAAAGGGTCATAAGGGATCCTAGGACACAAAAACTGAGAAACATAAATGTAGGCATCATTCTCACAATTGTTTGGAGACACAACATACTTGAGTGGTATACCTAGATGATGCAATGCAACCACTACTCCTCCAGTTCTAAGTTGGCACTGTAGGATCCAAAAACCATAGATAAGGAATAAATTTAGAGAGTGGAGGAGGAGGGCCATAATGAGTAAAATAATATAGGGACCCTGTATTATTTTGGTCATTATGACCCTCCTCTCCTCTCTAAATTTATTCCTTATCTATGGTTTTTAAATACTACAGTGCCAACTTAGAAATCGAGGAGTAGTGGTTGTGTTACATTGTTTGGGTATACCCCTCAATTATGTTGTGTCTCCAAACAATTGTGACCATGATATCTAAATTTATGTTTCTCAACTATTATGATATCTACATTTATGTTTCTCAGCTATTGGTAGATTAAAATTCTTCTAAGGAACATGGCATTTCTATGTGGAACTACAGAGGATTGTCACCCAAGGGGGTTTTAGATTAGATAGCTCCCTTTCACTCAATAATTATGAAGCCATCAATGGTATACTAATTTTTTAGGATTGTAAGTTTCCACTGATGGCTTCAAATTACCAAGTAAAAGGTGTACAAAAGACTTAGCAGCCTCCAAAGCCTTTTTCTTGAATGCATTAAACCCCTGACGTACTTCATGGAAACATTTTGCATTAGGATTATAGGGAAATGTAAACCAAGATTCATATAGAGAAAGGTGTTTCTCTTGGAAATTTTTTGATGGTGATTGATGAAGAAGATTTGAAAATGACGATTGATCCAATTCAGATTGGTGCAACATTCCCAAATCTTCTTCGAAATCATTACTATGAAATAGTCTGTAGATGGTAATAAAAAGTGCTTACAACAGACAATATATTTATATATCACATGCTGAAGATCATAACATATGAGAAAGAAAAAAAAATTGTACTCACAAGTGTAACAGATTCATCTTCTCACTAAAGAGTTCAGCTGGAATTTTGCCTGAAAGTTTGTTTAGGTTGAAGTAAAAAGGGCAAATCTCTTATAAAAGTATTGGTATAATTTGGATAGAGAGGATCACCCAACTTCATAAAAAAGAACGAAAATAATGCAACTTAAAATTAGAAGACATACAAACCTGTCTAGTGATCATATTGTGCTGACGATGGCACCTGATGCTACTACAATGACTATAGACAATAAATTTTGCATCACTGCTTGATGTCGTTAAAGTGTTGACCTGGCATTGAATCTAGTATGCTCCTGTATGATCCAAAACCTTCAAGGAAGAAAAATATGGGGTTAGATCCAATGGATCTAAGAAATGCATGGCACCCTATTACTGATCCTCATGTACAATTATGCATGTGCATAGTCAACCCATACACTTCTAAAAGGAAAAAGGATAAAATTTACAAAAACCCATCCAAGAGTTAGACATCATAAATCATAAATAAGGTTAATTTTTTAAAAATGTTATATCTTTTTCATTTTTTTTTAATAAGGTTAATTTTTTTTATTTTGTTTAATTTTATATAGAAAATCATAACGAAATCATAAACAACAAAAATTTCATGAGTTTATCAAAATGTCCAACATATCTACAATATGAAATTCTAAAAAAGTTTCAGTATCTACAATATCCCTCTGTTAATCATATTTATGAATATGGTCCCAACAAAGTAGCGCACAAACTACAAAAAGCAGGCATCATAGAAACATGATTTCTACTTTCTCCATTGAAGCAATCTCTGTGACACTAGTTGCCTCTCGAGCCTTACACAAGTTGCACTTATTTCCTACATCAGGCATAAATGTAGATGTGGTATATGTAAATGTGGTCTCATCGACCCTCTGAAAGTATGGACATCCACTATTTCCATGCAATACCAAATCTACATCATTTCTTCCTAAAATGATTATAACTTGTCACATTACTTTTAAACATAAAATATAATTCTATATCTAGACCTTTTTCCTATTTGGGAAACCCCAAAATCGATGCCCATGATTACTTGTTGTGTGTGATGTAACACACAAGGGCCAACACCACATTGACACATAGGCACATTGACCGAAGCCATGGATGGTATATTGATAAATATTGCATTGTCATTCCAACATATCATTTTGTTTATTTGACTATTTTGTTCATTCATACTAATTATAATTGTAATAAAAAGACACAAAATAATAATTTAGACAACATCTCAAATCAAATTGCAAAATGAATATTGTCAATCATAGTCCAAAATGATAATGCTTTGTATTTGATGATATAATGAATCTGAACAACATGTAAATGCAACGTCCTAACTGCACTTGATGGAAACCATATGCATAGTTCTGATTGGGTCTTTTAGTCCTTACCACACATTGAAATGCATGTAAAGGAATCTATAGTTGGGGGCATGTAAAATTTTGATATTTCTATCAAGATTCAAGTGTATAGTTTGGCATTCACAAATTGCCTTGTGTCAGATGCAGTTAACAAACTAATCTCACAAAAATTGTTGATGTTTTGAAAAGTCCTCTCATTACTTCTTCTCCGCTTGAAACAATTGGGAGTACCTATGAAAGATGAGTACAATTTACTATACCCTTTTCCATGTCCACTAAATGCATGTCTAATTTATTCTTTTCTATATCCATTCCTCATTATGCTTCATCCTTGTTATATTCGTGGTTGAAATATTGATATTTAGAGTCTACTCATTTTCTTGGGTACTCCCAATTGTATGAATTCGAGTTGAACCATGTGTCACCTACACTCTTGCAAGTCATTGTCAACAAATCAACAATTTTCATGACATGATAAGCAATTTGTGCATGTAAAATTCATGGATGAAACATGGGTCAATGATTTTGACTCAAAAAAATATACACTTGAATCCAAATAGAAATATCACAAGATAATTAAAAGTTATGATGAAATTTTAATGGGAGATGTAGTCGGGCATAAAAAAGAATGGTCCATGAAGAACAAAAGAACAAAAGAATGGCATCAAGAATTCCAAATGAAAAGATGTAAACAATTCCAGTATTAAACAATGAGCTCATAAAGAATGCATGATGCCCTAGCTTGCAGCCTGCGAACCTTCAAGATATTTCCTCATGAAATGATCATCAACAGGGAGTACCACATAGTGAATATCAACAACAAAACAAATAAAGATATATATACACACACACACACACACACATGTATACACATATATATACCTACATATATATACATATATGTATGATGTTATTGCTATCATTGCATGCTTGTTGCTGTTGTGCACCATATATTGTTTTATAAACTTTTTATTTTATTGAGACCGTGAGCTTGGCATTTGTAATGTATTTGATGTTATTGGGTCAATGTTGCCATGTAGTTGAGGCTTTAGATGCATTGAATCACCACTTACATTCTATTTTGATAGCATGCTAGCTTGAAGATGAGTGACTACAGTACCCTAGTTTGCATTATTAGATGATTTTCATGACATTAGTTTGTTAAATGCAGTTGGCATGATAAGCAAATTGTGCATGTCAAATTCATGGATGAAACATGAGTCAATTAGTTTGACTCCAAAAACTATACACTTGAATCTAGATAGCAATATCAAAAGATAATAAAAAATTTTGATAATCATATTTACATAAGTGCTCACATGATACATATGCTAAAGATTTCATAGTAGACAATAAACAATTAGAGCTACATATAACCATTCATTGTGTCAAAGAAAAGAGGAAAAATCACAATAAAATAATACATAAGGATATAAAGTTCATTAGCTAGATAATTTTTTGTAATGATGATGAACATATGGATATCTAGACCCTGATTATGTATCAAAAAAAACATTTACAAAGAAGAGTATTCCAAACATTATGTTAAACAGTTAAGTTTCATGTCTACGTTTGATCTAAAGATGACCTAGTTTGTTGACAAAAATGCCAACTCCAAAGAAGTAGTCCATCATAACATTCCTATTGTCACAAGTGAAAAAATATTCATTGTGACCATGGAAGATGCTCATAGTAGCATAGTCATCATTAGCAAAAGATAGATTGAACACCTCCCACGCCTCCACCATTTTATTTTCAAAGCCAGCTCTATTATAAAAAATTGAGCCAAGCTTGCCAAGATAATGTTTGGATTGATGGTCTAAATCCCTTGCGCAACTTTTTTTGAATTGTCAGAAACAACCACATGCTTAACCTCCTTTTAAGACCCATTCTAACCAACTAGTACTTCAAAGAGAGTAGAAAATAATATTTTATAGATCACCCCATCATGTACATGAGAGCCAGCAATATTATGTTTCAGGAGGTAGAGAATAACATGTTTGATGTCATCATCATGCACATTAAATAATCTAGAGCACTATTCTTCCAAGGAATCCAAAGGACAACATTCAATACCAAATGTTATATCCATTGAGAAGACCTAAAACAAAGTAACAATAATGAAAATAGTGAATAATTATGCCAACATAATGAATAAGTGGGCAAAATACATTGATCCAATAACATAAAATACATTACAAATGCCAAGCTCATGGTCTCAATGAAATAAACAGTGTATAAAACAATATATGGTGCACAACAAAAGCAAGCATACAATGACAACAATACCATTGCATGATGCTTGAGTTTAAGGGAAAAATACATTGATCCAATAACAACAAATACATTACAAATGCCAAGCTCACAGTCTCAATGAAATAAACAATGTATAAAAAAATATATTGTGCACAACAAAAACAAGCATAACACTAAAATTATTTAAGAAGTTGACTGTGATATTTCCAAAATTTGTGGAGGAAAGAGTACCTGACACTGGAAGGCGAGACCAGAGGATTGACAAGGTTTCTTTGGAAACGAAACAAAGGATTAACTATTGGAGAAAAATAGTACTTTGGAGAAAACAATTGTTGGTTTTCTCGTCTATTATAGAAAATTAAAGTAGTACATGCATACATAAGAGGATGAACATAAATAATAAGGGAACCAGGAATTGCCTGAAATGATGGATTTTTGACTCGGGTATGAATCTAGTGTGCTTTTGTGATGATCCAGAACCTACAAAGAAAAGAGAGATGGGGGTTAGATAAAAAATATCTAAGCAATGAATGACATCCTATTAATGATCCTCATATACAATTATGCATGTGTATAGTGAATCCATATGCTTCTGAAAGAAAAACCATGCTACAGGAGGTGCACTTAGAAGAATGTTGTGGAAAGGAAAGAAGATACCATGTTTTTCCTCATGAAATGATCATAATTGGGGAGTACCACACAGTGAATATCAATAGCAAAACAAATAAAGAGAGATCAAACACTTCACATAATGCCTTGAAGGTAATAGAAATGATGCCCTATCTCTCAAAGCTCGCAGGTCATCAAGCATTCCAAATGCAAAGATGTAAACAATTCTAGTATTAAATAGTGAGCTCATAAACAATGCATGATACCTTAGCTTGCAGCCCGCAAGCCATCAAGACATTTCCTCATGAAATGATCATAAACAGGGACTACCACATAGTGAATATCAATAGGAAAACAAATAAAGAGAGATCAAACACTACAGGCTATCAAAATAGAATGGTAGTGGTGATTCAATGCATCTACAACCTCAACAACATGGAAACATTGATCCAATAACAACAAATACATTACAAATGCCAAGCTCATAGTCTCAATTAAATAAACAGTGTATATATAAAATAATATATGATGCACAACAGCAACAAGCATGCAATGACAACAATAACATCATATATATATATATATATATATATA
>MU228389.1:3509321-3528104 GCA_018584345.1 Thuja plicata | reverse complement strand
CAAAGCTCATAACAAGGTCATGTGGTGCTCAAGCGGTGAGCTCATAAACAATGCATGCTACGCTAGCTTGCAGCCCACGAGCCATCAAGACATTACCTCATGAAATGATCATAAACAAGGAGTACCACATAGTGAATATCAACAACAAAACAAATAAAGAGAGATAAAACACTTCACACAATTCCTTGAAGGTAATATCAATGATGCTCTAGCTCTCAAAGCTCGTGGGTCATCAAGCATTCCTAATGCAAAGCCGTAAACAATGCTAGTATTAAAATTCATATTGTGCCATCAAAATGAAATTGAGTTAATGAGAAGACAAAGTTCGAATGCCCACCTCAAGTCATGACTGCCATATGATTAGCTGGTGCTCTGTTTGTTATATATATATATATATACACACTATCCAGTATAGGCCGAGCTATCTAGCATAGTCATTTTCGAGGATATTTATGGTTGCCGAGTGATGCGAAAATCAAGCAATAGTTGATCATGTTCATGCTGAGCACGAGAGACTTAAGTGCCAAGCAAGACAATTTTGACATACATGTCTGGAATGACACAAACTTGTAGGTAAACCATTTTAGGCTGACTTGTTCATGCATTTAATGATTTAAACGGAGTTAATTATGCATTTAATTGTTTTATCCTATGCATGGCATGGATCCAATCATAAAATTGGAATGCCTAAGTGGCATAAGCTTTTGATCCTGATTGTTGATCTAGATCTAATCGCTAGATTCATAAAGTATATTAAGATTCCTTCTTAAACCCTAAAGTGAATCAAAATAGACTGTATGTGTATAGAGAGATGCGCTAAGAATTATTTTGAGGAAGAAACATAGATCTAGCAGAGTGACAGAGTAGTGAACAACAAAGTAAAGAAATATTAGATTATAAGATCAGAAAAGGTATTGGAAAGAGGAGATCCGTTATCAGCATCAAAGTGCACATTCAAGGATCATATCTTGAGACATTCTAACAAGTGTATCAGGTGAAATATCTTAATAGAGTGGTTCTAGCAGACCCTTCTAAATCTCTTAACCAAGTGCTTACTTTTTTATAAGTTGAAATCCTTTCACAAGGTAGATTGTAATGATCTAAATCTCTTAACCGGGTAGACCTTTAACTAGGTAGATCACCAATAGTGATCAAACTGTTGTAGCCCTAACATGCACACTTTATTGCTGTAGTAGTGAAGAATTTTTGGGTGTCATCCCCACCCCAGTTTTACCTATTTGGGTCTCTGGGTTACCAAAATTTTGTGTCATGAGTTATTTATTTCATGTTGTGGATACTAATTATTGTTAGATTAATTTCATATATGTATGAATGTGGATTAGTTAGTTTTAAGTGATTAAATTTCAAGATTTGATTCACCCCCCTCCCCCTCTTAGTATCTTTCTTTCCCAATATTGTATTTCCAACAATTGGTATCAGAGCTCAGTTCTCCTACAAAAGGTTTTAATCAGCCTGAGAGTACATATCTGGAGATGGAGATTTAAAAATTGGGTAAAGTCATTGAGAATCAGAAGATTTAAATTTAGCTAGCATTACATCAGCTTGAGATAGCTAGACAAGAATTGAGAAAGTCATTGACATCTAGGAAAGATTTGGCCAAACAAATGAATGATACTCATTATCAGGAACAAGGCACTACAAATCTATTTCAAAATGGAGATTTTACTGAGAGTGATGCAGAAATTGCAGATCTACTGGAAAGGAACAATGCACTGTGTGAAGAAGTCAGAAACCTAAAAAAGAGAACAAGAAATGCAGATAGTAAGACTATGTGAAGTAGTGGAACAAAAGAAGAAAGCTAAAGATGAAAAAGCTATGGATGAAGAAGATAAAAGAATGATGACTGTCAGACTTGATGAAAGGGCACTTGATGGATAAATGATGACAAACAATCAAGTTGACATGGTGAATCAATTGCTACTTGAAAATCAAGAGATCAGTAGGAAAGACATGGAAATAATGAATCTGAGATCTGAGAACAGTCAACTAAAGGATGAATTGAGATCTAAGAAAGAATTGAATGAAAGGTTGAACACACCTAATGAAGCTTTGACTCATTTTCAGAACTTGATGGAAGCATCAAGGAGATCAAAAGATTCTTCTGGATTAGGCCATGCTAAACAACAAACATCTAGTGAGAAAGGAGAATCATCTAAGATTGGTGAAAAGAGGAATGCAAAGACAAAGAACAACAAACCTGTATGCCACCACTATGGAAAATTAGGACACACAGCAAACACTTTCAAAGAAAGAATGGTAAGTACAATCCTAAACCCAAGCTCAATGGTTATTGCTTTAACTATAAGAAGTTTGGACATAAAGCACATGAATGTTGAGCTAAGGAAAATGATGCACCTCCCACTCCAAGAATCAATGGATATTGTTACAACTATCAAAAATTTGGACATAAGGCACAAGATTGTAGATCTAATGCTAAACAACAATGGACATAAAATACACAAGAAAAAGCACCAAGGAAAGGCAACACTTACAATTGGGATTATAACACAAGGAAAAGTTGTCATTACTGTGAAGAGTATGAACATGCACCCGAAGACTGCATAAAGACACATTTCAGAGGAAGATCTAAGAGTTGGATGAATGGAAGCCTATTTTTCTTTAGCTATTTGAAAATTGGTCATACTAAGAGAGAGTGCAAGACAAGAGTACCTGCTCCTACTGTTGACGAAATTAGAGCACAGATGAACCAGACATGGGTAAGGAAAAAAGAACCAAGTAGAAGTGAAACTACTAAAGCTGAGGTCACCCAATCCAATGGACTAGGTGATCACACCATCTCTAACTAAGAAAAAGAGGTATGTAAGGAACTACATTTAAATTTCATATCTTACACTAGTTCCTAACATATAAATGTGCCAAAGTCCATATTTGCATATGTTAAGATGCACCAGGACATATTTGAAGACATGTACCAAGTAAAATTCTAATTGCACTATAGGTGCTGAGCATCAGTGGTATGCACTAAGGTTGAGCACTAACCCAATAGGAAGAACATTTAATGCTGACCTACTTTGACCTTTGGAGTCTATTAAAGGATAGAGATGTTTATTCTTCATTCTTACCTTGCGATTTAGAATTTCACAGAGCTATTGAGGATTTGCAAACTTGATTTCAGCAAAGTATTCTCAAGGATCTTTTCAGCATGCCGTCGACAACCTTAAAGTGAATAGTGCAAAGTGTGACTTGCTGAGGTACTTTGTTCATCATCTTTGAAACCCTAATTTCTAAATTCATGGCCGCAAGTTCTTTTGCAGCAGTCAAGGGTGTGGAGAAGGAGTTGAGACAAGTTCAATTGGTGAGGAGTGATGCCTGTGCACCTCCCAACTTCTGTGCCATTCTAGAAAGTGCTATCCAAATTGATTTGACTGGAGCCCTATCATCAATTCCACCCAAGGTAATTATGATACATGATGTAAGATCTAGGTATATGGTTAAAATTGGTGAAGTGAAGAACAAAAAATTGAGGGAATCTTACAGTAAATTGTGTGAAAACAGAATTTTGAAAGATGAATTCAAACATCTAGTCGACAAAGGGTTAACTTGTGCCATAGACTTCCCACAGGATTTTACGATAGAATGGATTAAGATTTTCTTGAGCTAAGTACATGACATGAATATTTGGCTGGACAATGGATCAATTAAGATTACAAAAGAATTTATTCATAGGGTAACTGGGTATCCGATTGTTAGCGGGAAAAGGACCACAAGGGATCAAAAGAAGGAAGATATAGCAGCTAATACTGGAGTAGTTTGGAACAATAGAGGCATGACTATTTCTACAATCAAGGATTTGGAGCTTGATTTTGAATTGTACATAAGTTCTACCATTCGAGCTGACTATACAGTGGTCCATGTATGACAGTCGATCAAGCTTGGAAGATAGTGAAAAATAATCATACTTACGACCTTGCCGAGCTTCACTTGATGCAACTGGCCAAGAACCTTTCTTCAATTAGGAAGGCAAAGAAATCATCATGTAATTTTAGTTCTCTACTAGTTTGTATATTCTTCTATGTACAAAATTCATTTCCCACACTCAGAAATATTGTTTGGAAGAAGGACAGACCTATCACTCAACATATTAATGCATTCATTCAGCAATTAAGCAGCAACTTTAACAATATTATGGGAACATACTTTGTTGAATTCAAGAAGAGAATGAGGTTGAGAAGTAGAATTCCTAGTTCATTAGTGGAGAAGCATTATGAGGAGATTTTTTTCTAGTTGACATAGATTTCACTTATGCTCAGGTAGTAATACTTAGGTTATCATGGCTAAAGCCATTTCCTTATGAAGTTAACATTGATGAGACATCTGCAAAAATTACAACACTCCTAGCAAAGGATATTGATAGCTCAATTCAATGATTTGGAAACTGTGAAGAAGCAAAGGACAAAATATCTATGGATTTGAAGGCTGGAACTATGGAGAGGAAGAAGAAAAAGATTGTTAAGAATATGAAGAAAATGGTTGGGTTACCTAGTGATGAGGAGGCAAAGGATGCACCTCTAGGACTAACTACTGGATAGGGATAAGACATATCTACTGAAGAAGAAGAAGTTAGTGAATCTAAGGAAGAGATTGTTGTGAAAGCTAAAGGAAAGAAACTAGCAGTTGCTAAGGTGACCAAGCCAAGCAAAGAAAAACCTAAGGTTACCCCTCCTATTGTTAGCCATCCTAGGACAAGGGCATCAACTATTTCATCTCCTACAGTACAAACTAAGGTATATACAAAGAAGATTTCTGGAGAGAGTAGTTTTGGTAAAAGGAAAAAAGTTGCAACAAAGGTTGTGTTGAGCCTACCTGTGAAGAGACCATGGAGAAAACTACACTTGGAGTCAGATAGTGATAAAGAAAAGACAACAATTGATGAACTCACGAACATACCTACTGCATCATTCAAACATCCCACAGACATTGATGAGGTATTCAAGAACATCAGAATTTCTACAGGGTTATCTGGATTTAAATTTATCAAGTATGAGAAGTTAAAGATGGAAGATAAGTGTAAGGTTTAGGAAGCACTTTTAGATATGATGAGAAATTTCAAGATGACACATATAGAGATAGGAAATAATGTCCCAACAGATTTTTATGACTTTTTATATAGTAAATGGGAATATGCATTGATGACTGAAAGGGAGATAAGAGAAGCAACATTTGCTAGAGTTATTCCAGAACTAACCAAGAAACAACTAGCTAAATTTGTTTAGGATAATAAGCATAAGTTTATACCTAAAATCAGAGCCTATTCTATTTTGAAAAATGATATTGAAGGAGTAGTACAATAGAGTACTAGGATTTGAAAAGAACTCTTTGGGTTGTCAGTCCCAAAAGAGAAGAAATCAGATGAAGGAACCTCTGAGAAAAAGGAAAAAGAAGTAAAGACCACCTCTGAGCCATAGAAAGCAGAAGAACAAATTGCTACTAAATCTACAAAGACTGGAGTAAAACTAAAAGAGAAAATAGATATAGTGAAAATTGTGGATCTGACAGTAGATAGTCTAATTGACACCACAATTGATGACACTAGCAATTTGGATGCCGAGGGTCTAGATGAGCCGGCAGACACAAGTATCAAATCACCTATCAAGGCTATTAAGGCCAATGAAGAGAAAAATGAAGATAAATATGAAGAGAAAAATGAAGAGAAAGAAGTTGAGAAAGAGAAGACAAAAGAACAAGAGGTAAATACTGAAAATCCACCTATTTTAGAGGTTGTGCAAACAATTTTAGATAGTGGAGAGGAGATCAAGGATACTAAGCCTAAAGAACAAGAGGTTGTACAATTGTTGGTTAATCTACCACACTCTGCATCATCTACTCCCACTGGTCCTAAAACTGGGGGTATGCTTGATCATCAGACAATCTTGACTGAATTGAAAGATGTAATGGGAACTAACACTATTAAAGGAAAAGGTGTTGATGAAATAGAGCATCAGCTCACCAGAACTCAAGAGGAGGAAAATAATTAAGAAGAAGTATCCAAACCTAAATGTCACATTAGATGAAGTCATTGTGATTCCAAAATGGGATCCCAACGATTTTTACTTTGAATAGATAGAGACTCTTCAAGACCTACTTAAGAGGAAGAAAAGGCAAGAAGAAATGAAAAGAGAGAAAAAAACAAAAGCAAGTTTTACATGACATCAAGGATATTTTTGTGAAAGATTTTGACATGGAAGATGAAACTCCTCAAGCACCTATTCTGGAATAGTTAGTTCAAATTGTGTAGAAGGTCAATGATGAAAACATTGAGGCTAATGAAAATTTTTTGCAATAGTCTGAAAGAAAATTTGAGAACAAAGTCTTGGAGAAGATCTCAACAGAGATTGCTACAAAATAGGTTGAACTTTCTTCTCTTGTAGAGATTCTTGAGGAATTTGTAAATAACGTTTATTATTTGTGTAGAAATTTGTGTGATGTATAATTCTTCACAAAGGATAATCTACACCTTATTGAGAAGTTGCAATTAGATTTTAAGTCAACTTGTAGTTCATTAAGCATGGATGTTAGCACTAGCTCCATACACTTTAATAAGATGACTCATACACAGAGAAGATTAGCCAAGCTTATGGATGAAGATGGAAGAATAAGAGAAAAGTTAATAACTATTCAGACTCCCTTAGTACCTCATATGGAGGTTATTCATAAGGAACTTTCAGCTGCAAAAGACTTAGTCTAGAAGGATTCTCATCTCTCTACTGGATATAGTTTGGTGAGTCTAGCTGCCGAGCTAGAAATCAAGTTACAGGTTATGAAGTATGTAAACGACAGTTGGGATACAACATTTTCTTTAACATTACAACTTCATAAATAGTTTTTGGACAAGTATAACTTAACCCCACCAACTATCAGTGACAAAAATAAGGGGGAAACTGATAAGGGTTCAACACAAGAGGAACAAAACTAGGTATAAATAATCTTGTTGAAGGCATGTATACTATGTAAATTTTTGTATGTAGTATGGAGTACATTCTGTGTGTGAGAAATTACACCTTCATGAAATTAGGATTCAAAACTACAATTCTATGGAAAGAAAATAACAATTTAGCCTAAGAATTGCAATTAAATCCATGACATCTCATGGTTCTCTATCTAAGCTTTGT
Source organism: Thuja plicata (assembly GCA_018584345.1). Lineage (NCBI taxonomy): Eukaryota > Viridiplantae > Streptophyta > Pinopsida > Cupressales > Cupressaceae > Thuja > Thuja plicata. The sequence goes on along the minus strand of MU228389.1, from coordinate 3,520,953 downwards.
TGAAAGAGCTCTCAGCCTTAATCTCTCTCAAGGACAATTCTAGAATGAGAAATTGATAACAAAAATGCTTAAATCTAGCTCAATTCTCTCAAATGATATGAAATTCTAACTCAAATGCTCATGATATTACTCTTAAATCAACAATTTTCTTCTACAAATGATCAAAATGCTATGCAAATTCTCACTATGATCTCAATTGTTCACAAATTGCCTATAATAAGGATGTTATGCATTCAAATTTTCTAGGATATCAAATGCACAGAAAATGGCTTGTATTTATAGAAAATTCCCAAGGGTAGGGGGTAGAGTGAATTGACCATGGGTTAATTCTTGGTTGAGTTTGATCTCTCAAATGGTTTCAAATGGGGGGACCATTTAAATGGTTGTCCTCAAAGAGTGGGACAAGAAGACAAAATACTCAATTCTCATTGGTTGATCAAATTGAGTTGAAAGAAATTAGGATTTATTTAATTCAACCATTTAATTAAATTATCCATGTAAGGGTTAATGGGTTGGATTTGATTTTTGATTTAAAAATATACAATTAATTGGTTAAAATCAATTATATAATTTTGATTGATCCCTTTTAGGCTTGAATTTGATTATTTGATTTCATGATTATTTAATCCTTTGATTTTAATTGATTTTGTCCAATTTCTTTGATAAATGTCCATTTGAATTATTTTAATCCATTTTGATGAGATTTAGGGCAATTGGCTAAGATTTGCAAATTTGGATGTTTAAGAGACACCTGGTCAATTTTAGGTGTCTACAAATGCCCCTCTTTGAATTGATGTGCGGAGTGCATTGATTCAAAGAAAACTTGATGTCCTGATCATTGATTTGATACCGATGTCTGATTAATTAACTGATGTAAAACTTGATATGATGATCTGATGTGAAACCTGATGTGAAACTTTATGTGAAACCTGATATGAAACTTGATGCAAAACCTGATGTGAAACCCTGATGCAAAACTTGATGTGAAACTTGATGCAAAACCTTATGTGAAACTTGATGTAGAATGCCCCATTGATAAAGTTTGAATTTTTAATGCCCTAGATTTGATGTAAGATATGATGTAGGATCCTCATTTGATGATATGATGATGCCCCCTCAGAAATGAAAGCATTTTGATACTTAGATGAAAAAGATTTGATGAAACTGATGAAGAATAGATCCAAGATGTTTTCATTTTTGAAAAAAACATTGATGATGATCCTGGCAAAAAAACATGCTCCAGTGTGAAGAGAATTTGATGATAACAACTATAATTGAGAAAATTTTGTTGATGTTTGAGATAAGTTGATGATGTTCAGATATCACTTGATGTCAGTCAGAATCACTTGGTTGATGTTGTATTGATGTCAATTGGATAGGATAGGTAGGTTGATGGATTGATTGGATAAACTGGTAATTCACTCTCAAGATCTAGAGAGATGAACAAATAGATTTATTGGATAAATTGATAATTCACTCTCAAGATCTATAGAAATGAGAAAATGGATTGGTTTTCCTTCCTCAAGATCTAGACCTAGGAAATTTGATGCGGTCAATATGAGAAAATGGATGATAGGATAAATGATTGACGTTAGATGATCAATTGGATGATTCAACTGATTGCTATTCGATTGGATTGGAATATTAATGGTAGGAGGCTGATAGATAGGGTCATGTGATATGATTTAGGTGCATATATAGGGATGAGTAATGGATAGAATTAGTTTTCCCCTAGCTGATCAAATGTTGAGGTTGCCCCTAGGTGAGCAGATGCATAGTGATGATATCCTTGATGTAGCATGTGATCAATTTGATGGATAAAATATTTGAGGACATTGATTAGGAATTTGATGATGTAATCATGATTAACTTCCACCCCCTTTATTAAGGAAAAATACAATAGACATGCAATTAATCTATCATGGAAATGCAATACAATGCAACTAATTGTCCTTGAGGTTTATGAAAGAAATGAAAATAGAGATATATTTTCATCATTGAGCATTGTGGAACTAGGAGTTGATACAATCCTTATTGGTGCCACTGTGACCATAAGAATATGAATATGACTTTCATCTCATTTGGTAACCTCTTTTAGGAAACTAGTACAACCCTCACTAGTTGAATGACCAACCATGGGAGTATGAATACTGGTTTAATCAGATTCAATATTGCAAGTGGATGTTGGTATTAAGATATTGAATATCTTAATAGCCAAGGTATCCTTTTGCATGAACAAACAAAGGTTAACCCTCCTTCCTATATGAGTGTCCTCGATGGTTCTTTGATGACCATGTCCTTAGATGAATTCACATAAGTTAAACGATCTACCTCAAAACAGTCACACAAAAGTTAAGAAAAAATCATGTCTCCATCATCGCAAATCTAGTTGAAACATCATTGATTAGCTAAAAAGAACATGACTCGAAAAACTCATCAACAATTCCAAGTGTTTTGAAATGTATCAAGATTTTCAAAAAGAATTCCAAACATGCTGATCATTTAGGGTTTGTCAAATTTTTAATCCTGATAAAATAAGGTTAATGAAGCTCAAGGATCAATTTATATGATCAAACTATTTAGGTTGAAAAATGATATCCATCAAAGGTTCCAAAATATCTCTCCTCTGATTTCTAAAAATCTTCTTCTGATGTGTGACTGAGATGTAGCACTCTTGAATCCATTCATACCAAAACCAATGATTTGCCCCCAAGTAAAAATGAGACTGTGTAAATCTTAGGCAAATGAAACCTGGAATGCAACAATGCAACTAAGAGACTTTATGCAAGATTTTTGGATTGTGAATTTTTAAATTTTTTTGGATTTTTAGAGATTTTTTTGATTTTTTAGAGATTTTTTATTTTTTAGAGATTTTTTTATTTTTTAGAGATTTTACTAGCTCTCAAACAAGATCACAATGGTTTTCCCCCAATGTCAAGCAAGGTATAGGACATGAAGGATGGATTTTCAAGTTGATGGATTAGAAATGGAAAGGCCATGATCAATGAAACATGTGAATGTGACCCGTAGGACCATCTCCTCAAGATTACCCAAGCTAAGGAAAAAGGATATAGAAATGCGAAACATGTTTTTGGATACGCAATGGAAGCCAATGATGTAGTTCTAGATAGCATATGGGATAAAAATCTAGTGTCATGAAAGTGAGTGGTCCAAAAGAGTGGACATGTCAAGAGGTTTTTTTTGATAACAAATTTTGTAGTTTACGTCCTTCATTTTGATCAAGACCAATGGATCAATTTGGGTAAAATGTAGATAAGATAGCATGATCAGGATAAAAGGATGATGGAGGCTATGAGGGGATGATTTTGGGATTATGGAAATACTGCATAGGAATAATGAAGGTGGATTGGGGAGAAGCAAGATCATGACAGGGTAGCATGGATGCAACAAGTAAGTAATCTGATGGAAAGGATAACGGTGTCAAGATACTTGATGCTCATGGATGTGTTCAACCTTGTAAAGACCAAAGGTAAAAGATGGAATATGGATTCAAGTGAGATAAATGATAGGAATATGGAGGATAGTGTGGATGAAACTTTCCCCCAAGTGTAGATTGCAAGAGGAAGGAATTACACATGATGCCTGTTTGCCAGGTTTTCATCATGGCACTTGCCCAAGGTGCCACAAGAAGTGGTTTTCACCATAGGATGGATTGATTTGTCTTTACTTTCTTTTTCTTTTTTTCACTACCAAGGAACCTATTGCTAGGTTTTCACCAAGGCACTTTTCTCTTTTGTCAATTTTTTTCTTTTTTGTATTTCTCAAAATTTCCCCAACATTTGGCTCTTTGGATAATGCTCCTCTGAAAGATATGCTATAATAAACCATGGAGATGGAAAGGATACTCAAAGATATTGATAAGGTGGTAATAAAGGACACATATGAAGGATAAGGGTAAATGGTGGTGAAGGTTTTATGCCATAGATTGGACAAAAGGGATGGAAAGATGGAAAGTAGGTGTTCAATAATGAATGTGAGGATAAGAAGAAGGTATGTAGTGGATGGAAATGTTGGCAAGATCAAATTTGACACACACTTTGAAGGGTGGTGGAATGATGTAGGAAAAATGGATGAAGGAGGTGAGGATGTAGCTAAGATATTGGATTTTGGGATGTAGGAACCCAAATTAGACTTGGAAAGTAGAAAATGTTTGGAAGGAGATGGAATGGAATCCTTTGGAAGTTTGAATGTCAAGTTTGATTTTTCTTTTGTGTTCAAGTATTTCAAAAGTGACTTGGGAATCCACATATTCTTTTAATTTTTTTTCTTTTGTGATTATTTTGAATACATTTCTTCAATGAGGGATTTAGGAACCCACATTTTCTTTGATTTTTCTTTTTTCTTTTCATTCACATGTCGATTAGTTGGGACATGGTGATTTTTATACACATGTGGATTCTTAGATTTCTGATTTTTATGTTGCGCATCCAAATTACTTCCAAAAGACTTGGGAATTTTGGGTGAATAGGAATAATATGGAGGTTTCATATGGATTGGTGTTTGGAAATTCTTCAAGTATGTATGCCTTCGTTGATCTTGATACATGGTAGGGTAAGTGAGTGAAGAGCTAGAGATCATAGGAATGGTTGATGGAGGAATATATGGACCTAATATGGATGGTAGGGATGAAGACTTTACTTTTGGGACATAGGAACCAAAAATGGATTTAGAGGATGGTGAAGGAATATGGTTGCATTTGAATGGAGGGAGATAAGGTGTGAAAGGGATATCAATATCTTTGGAATGAGCAGCATTTCCAAGGTTCTCATTTTTAAGATTTATCTTTATACCAATAGGCTCATGAGTAGCTTTCATAAGAGAAAATTTGATAGGATAAAATTAATCTTGAAGGGATTTATTATCATGCAAGGGATTTGGAGGAATGATGGTTTCTTGAGGTGAATATGGAGGAATATGACAAGGAGTTGATGGGATACTTAGATCTTGACAAGGATCTTTGGATGGTGTAAAGAGGATTCTTTTCTCTTGATTTTCAATATGTTCATTGGAAATGGTGGAAGGGATATCTTGATATTGCTTGGGAAGTGGACTAGACATGGAGCTTGGAAGGACACTTTGTTCTTGACCCAAAGGATATCATCTTGGAAGAAATTAAAGGGTGCAAGGGGATCATCGCAGGATTCTATGGATATGGGACCTTCATCAAATATGGGAGGGGATTATATAGAATCTTGATCTTTATAGATATTTGTTTCTTTGTACTTTGGATTATCCTCTTGACATGGAGCCACTTCTAAGGACAAGGCAGATGCTTGGATATATGTGGGGAATGTTTGGAAGATTGATGGAGAACCCTTTTGAATAGGCATTGAAGAACATGAAGCTTTGGGATCCAAGATCTTTGAAGCATGGAAACAATTTGCAGAAATATGTAAATTAGCTTGGGTTTCTTTTAGAGGTAGCCTTTGAGGGTAGACATAGTCAACATGGAAAGTATCATCATTAGGCTCACTCTTTGATGCAGGAATTTCAGATAGTTGTGAAGCTTTGTGAGATGGATGAAGGATGAAAGGAGTAAAGGCCATGGGAGAAACCTTTCTAGATAGAGGTTTTTGCATTAGATATTGCTTGAGATTGGTACCTCTCTCTTCATTATCTTTATTATATTGACCACAAATAGGGTAATCATGAAGTTTACTTTGATCCAAGATAGGTTTGTGGCACTTAAATGTTTCATTTTGTGAAGAAGATGAAGATACAGATAGCCCATCATCATAAAGAGAAGGAAAAATTGATCATAATGATGGTGCATTAAATGATGTATCCTTTTGTTCTTCCTTATTCTTCCTCAAGTTTGATGTGTCATAGTTATGAGGAAGCTTAGCTCTTGATTGAGAAAAATATGCTTCTTTATCCCTCTTCAAAATTATGTGCATTGTTTCCATAAACCTAGGATCTTGGGATGCCTCCAATATTTCATCTTTAGTTACTTCATCGTATGGAGTCCCATAGAGATTTTGATCTGGATTTTGACAATTATTCTCCACCATAGGATTGATTTGTTTGTCAAATAGATTCATCATTATAAATGTTTGAAGGAATGTGATCTATTTGTTGCACTGGATAGAAATAAATTTAAAAAGGGTATCCAATTATGATTTCAAAATCTTTCCAAACCCTTGGGAAATGCCCCCTATTTTCCCTTCTTTGTTTTTGGGCAGCACTTGCCTATGTGTAGGTGGCCTTTAATTGTTGGTACGTGGTTACTGGAATTCCTCTACGTGGCACTCTATAGTTTGCAGGTGGCACATAATTATTTGTAGGTGGCACATAATTGTTTGTACATGGCACAAAATTGTTTGTAGGCAGCACAGAATTGTTTGTAGGTGGCTCTTTGCTGATCAAAGTTGAAATTTTCAATTTTTTTGAATTTTAAAATTTTAAAGGTTTTGATCAGACTTGTTACACAAGATTCTTGCATGAAAATAAAGTACAAACTTAAAAAACACATCAAATTTGCACCATATCCCTAAAACAACACTAAAAGTGTATGTTCTTGGACATTTTTACAAGTATAACATAAGAAATTCTTCCAAGCAATCTACCTAAGAGTCAAACAAATATAGAGTTTAACAATGGCTCCAAAAAGGTAGGCTTACTACTTAACAAGTTTTTATTTAACACCTCCATTCTAAATCTTGTCAAGTTCCTTTACCCCATTGTGGGCTTCCCACATGCACGAAAGTATGATTTTGCGCAATCCCAAAGGACTACTCAAGGATGTGAGGATGACTTGCACAAGACTTAGTCACTTTCCGATTAAGGTAAAGTACATTTTTTTTATAGTGGTTTGGATGATATCGCAACAAAAGTGATTGTCTCCCACTTTGGGTTGTTCCCTCTCACCATCCTCATAAGGTAAATCTCGGGAGGCAGGCCCTTTAAAGCTCTATTTTAATCTAGTATGTATAGAAAAATAAGAAATCAAACTCGGTTCAACAAGTTTGGGAATTTGATTCACTTAGAAAGTGAAGAGCATATCCCTATTATTTTTCCTTGTTCAAAACACCTCAAACATGCTTGTTCTTTTTCAACCCCTTGACAAAGGGGTTCTTAAAATTGAAGTGTTTGGTTAATTCCTTATCCCTTTCTTTCTACCAAATTGAATTTTCATGTTTGGATTTTTGATTCACTTCAAAAAGTGAAGAGCATATTCCTAATGCTTGTTCAATTTGGACAATAATAGGGATTTTCCTAATTAGACTAGGTTTAACTGAAAGGCACAATTTAAACAATGCAATCTTGATTAGAAAAATATCTTGTTTTCAAAGCTAGCAAAGGCTAGGTGCATTTTTGATAGATTTTGCATTTTTTGAACTCACCTAGTGTTGTTCGTTCCCACTCTGACTCCTCCAACATGTTAGTCAACACAATAAAGACAAAGTGAAGAAAAACTTGCAAATCCAAATGACAAAACACTCCTAAGTTCTTTTGATCAAATTTTGCAAAACAATCAAGCTTAAAGAACTAGAAATGAAAATCAATCAAAGAGTAGGGAATTTCTTTTTGTATGCAAAGAAAAATTTGATATAATAATCATACAAATTCTCTTCCTCTTTTAAACTTTCCAAAATATTTGATGCATGAATTTCTTTAGAGAGTTTATTTTGTGCTCTTACCTCTTTGCTAGGCCTTGTTACTCTTTTCTCTAGTTTCTGTACCTTTGGATGATTTTTCATCTACAGAAATTAAAAATATAGAGAGTTAGAAAGATGCACAAATCAAATAGAACTTGATAAAAAGAAATAATTTCTATGCGGCATTTTATAGCTAATATGTAGCTTTTAACTTTTAGAAAGTGGAACTTAAAACTTTGAAAGTGGCAATTAAAAGTTCAAAAGCGGCTCTAGAAAATCCACATGCGACTAAAGAAAAACCACAGGTGGCACAAAATGTGCAAATTTCAATCTAAGAATGATAATACGTGGCTCTGGAATGATCACAGGTAGTCTTTTGCTACTAGCAGGCGGCCCTTTATAGAAGCAGGCGACACACTTTATCTTCTGTGGCTCAAGAATGATAGACAGAAAATTGAAGAAATTTCTCTAGGCAGCTCTTAAATCTTTGTACGCAGCTCTTTAATATTTTTTAACAGATCTTAAAGCATTGTACATGGATCTTAAATCTTTGTACGTGGCTTTTCACCCATTTTCTGCAAAAATGTCAATAAAGTGAAGCAAAACACACACAAATATGATAAAATGATACAAATTGAGGCTTAAAGCCCCATGGTGGGTGCCATTTGTGTGTGAGAAATTACACCTTCATGAAATTAGGATTCAAAACTATAATTCTATGGAAAAAAAAAATAACAATTTAGCCTAAGAATTGCAATTAAATCCATGACATCTCATGGTTCTCTATCTAAGCTTTGTTGAAAGAGCTCTTAGCCTTAATCTCTCTCAAGGACAATCCTGGAATGAGAAATTGATAACAAAAATGCTTAAATCTAGCTCAATTCTCTCAAATCATATGAAATTCTAACTCAAATGCTCATGATATTACTCTTAAATCAACAATGTGCTTCTACAAATGATCAAAATGATATGCCAATGCTCACTATTCTCTCAATTTCTCACAAATTTCCTATAATAAGGATGCTATGCATTCAAATTTTCTAGGATATCAAATGCATAGAAAATGACTTGTATTTATAAAAAAATTCCCAAGGGTAGGGGGTAGAGTGAATTGACCATGGGTTAATGCTTGGTTGAGTTTGATCCCTCAAATGGTTTCAAATGGGGGGACCATTTAAATGGTTGTCCTCAAAGGGTGGGACAAGAAGACAAAATTCTTAATTATCATTGGTTGATCAAACTGAGTTGAAATAAATTAGGATTTATTTAATTCAATCATTTAATTAAATTAGCCATGTAAGGGTGAATGGGTTGGATTTGATTTTTGATTTAAAACTATACAATTAATTGTTTAAAATCAATTATATAATTTTGATTGATCCCTTTTAGGCTTGAATTTGATTATTTGATTTCATTATTATTTAATCCTTTGATTTTAATTGATTTTGTCCAATTTCTTTGATAGATATCCATTTGAATGATTTTAATCCATTTTGATTCATTTTGATGAGATTTAGGGCAATTGACTGAGATTTGCAAATTTGGATGTTTAAGAGACACCTGGTCAATTTTAGGTGTCTACACATTCCTAGGGGGATTACATTGTGTACTTAGGAAAATTTTGGATGGAAAGAAATGATAAGTGTGTTTTTGCAACTAATATCAAAGGGGGAGATTGTTGATCTCTAAGTTTTGTTGATCATTAGTGTCCCACACTTTGTCATTTATCCAGGCAGGTGAGCTGGTCATCACTGTGGCCAAGATATCCAGTATAGGCTGAGCTATCCAACATAGTTTTTGCCTAGTGACTCAAAAATCAAGCAATATTTGATCATGTTCATGCCGAGTGCCAGAGACTTAAGTGTCGAGCAAGACAGTTTTGACATACATGTCTGGAATGACACAAACTTGTAGATAAACTATTTTGGGCTGACTTATTCATGCATTTCATGATTTTAACAAAGTTAATTATGAATTTAATTGTTTTATCCTATGCGTGGTATGGAGACAATTAGAAAATTGGAATGCCTAAGCAGCATAAGCTTTTGATCCTGATTCTTGATCTAGATCTAATCGCCAGATTCATAAACTATATTAAGATGGATTCTTAAACCCTAAAGTGAATGAGAATAGAGTGTATGCGTACAAAGAGATGCACTAAGAGTTATTTTGAGGAAGAAGCATAGATCTAGTAGAGTGATAGAGCAGTTAATGGTAGAGTAAAGACATAACAGATTATAAGATCAGAAAAAGTATTGGAAAGAGGAGATCTATTATCAGTATTAGAGTGCACATCGAAGGATCATATCTTGAGACATTTTAACAAGTGTATCTAGTGAAATATCTTAACAGAGTGGTTCTAGCAGACCCTTCTAAATCTCTTAACCAAGTGCTTACTTTTTTGTAAGTTGAAATCCTTTCACAAGGTATATTGTAATGATATAAAGCTCTTAACCGAGTAGACCTTTAACTAGGTAGATCACCAGTAGTGATCAAACTTTTTTAGCCCTAACAGGCACACTTTATTTCTGTAGTAGTGAAGAATTTGTGGGTGTCATCCCTACCCCAATTTTACCTTTTTGGGTTTCTGGGTTACCAAAATTTTGTGTCATGAGTTATTTATTTCATGTTGTGGATACTAATAATTGTTAGATTAATTTCATATATGTATGAATGTGGATCAATTAGTTTTAAGTGATTAAATTTCAAGATCTGATTTACCCCCCCTCTCAGTATCTTTCTTTGCCAATATTGTATTTCCAACATATATATATACATATATATACACACACACACATACTTATATACATATATACATATACATACATATTGATACTTTGACTACTAGGGTATGCAAGACGAGCTCAAAAGAGGTTTCACTCATGTCTATCGTATTAAAATTTTTTGCCTAGATCTTTGTATGGATGAGGATATCAGGAAAATTAATTACTCGAGGATTACGCTAGATCGAATCATTGATCTATATTTGGTTAACATTTTGGAAAATGATGGAGACATAGTGGATCCAAAGTATGAAGAAGAGAGGGTTGCAATTCAAGGCCCCCCTTAATTTAATGGTCATTTAAAGAGAATACTTCCATCACTAAAAAATTCAATATATCATGGCTAATACCAATGCTTGGATCAAAAGTAAAGGTACTAATATGAAGAGATCTAAATCAGGCTTCAATGATGGTACAACAAGACCCATGGGCCAAAAATCAAAGGTGGGAATTAATAATAAAGAGAATGCCTCTTCATGCAAAACTATAATAAAGGTCAAATTCAAATCAATGGAGAAGGGTCAAGAGGAACCTTCCAATAAAGGAAAGGGATGGGTTATAATTATTTAGGATATTGTTGAAGAAGATAATCAATGAGAAGAAATACAAGTATTTATAGCTATAATAGATGTACAAACTATTCCTATGGAAACTCCACATGCATCTGTAACCACCTAGATTTGGTCTGTACCGACCATAGACCTTGTTTTCCCTAGGTGTGATCATACCCCCTGTTATGTCAAGACAATGTTACTTTGGCATAATTTATTATTAAATCAGATTTAATATCCTAGGCAATTTTTATCATGAATTTATATTAACTACTTCAGCCATACAATTGAAATCAATTTCAACCAATCAAATATTATCAAATTCAAACAATGCTAAAGTATTTAATTATAAAGGAATTAATCTATCTCATCACTTGCAATTTAAACCCACTCCCCTAGCCTATTAATTTAATTAAAATGGCTATAGTCCTAATTAGTTATCAAAATCAATAAAAAGCTTAAATAATTAATATTCCTATTTTTGAATGAATTAAATAAGTTTAATTCATTTCATTTATATTCCCCTAAACCCTAACCTAACCTATCTAAACTACTTCTACCCTGGGTTCTAACCCATCCCAACCTATTCCCCCATTGCTAATCTAATTCTAAGCCTAATCTAATTCTAACCTCCCTCCTAATGTTGTCACATTCCATTAAGGAATGATTAACAACTCAA
>MU228389.1:3496134-3508382 GCA_018584345.1 Thuja plicata | reverse complement strand
CTCTATTACCCATTTGTGGAAATATGGTCTATATCACTAGGACCATTATTTGTAAAAACATGGGGGAAAGGCACTGTAAACCTACAATAATGCACTCTTACTAACTATTTTCATTTTTTTTACAGGTTTATGGGTTAGCCATCAAGTTTGGTAAGAAAGCACATAATCTTTTGATTAAAAAACTTCCCATTTTGCTTTTTGGTGTTAAAAAGAACAGTGTATGTAATCACATCATTTCACACTTGGTTTTGGGTTTCAAAGTCAACAAAAGTCAAAGTTAATAAAAGTCAAAAAGTCAACATTTATTTTTTGGGCTTAAAATGAACATACACAAAATCTTGAATGCTTTAAGGAAAATTAACAAATCAAACATTTGATTTTGGGTTTAAAACTAAACAATCAAATCCCACATCTTGTTTTTGGATCTTAAAATTGAACTAACTATCAAACACTTTTCAGTTTGGGCTTTTAAAATGAACACTTTCAATGCTTTAAATCCAATCTTGAATGCCTAAATCAAACTGATCCAAACACTTCATTTTAAGGTTTAAAATCAAACAAGGCAAACTTTCCCTTTCAAGTATCTTGTTTTCTTTAAAATAGGAACAACTAAATCGAGCTCAACATAGCTTGAAGGAATAAACTTTGCTTTAAGTGTTTTGGGAGAAAACGGCTTAGATTAGGAGAGTATGCTCTTCTTCTTCAAAAGAATTAGAAATCTAGACATCTAAAGCTTGCCAATCCTAGTTACCATATATTTAAACAGTAGAGGGCCTGCCGGTTGAGGAAAAAATATCCCAGAAATGACCCAAGTGAGGACAAGTTTAACACCAACCCTTCCAACTCACTATAAATAGTTGCTTCCTTGTAGGCTAAAGCCTCAAAAGATGGAACTAGTTTTGTTCTTGGAATTATGACATCATTCCTTGAACATATCTGGGTATATGTAGAGCGGAGCCATTTGAATTTTTCTTGTGAGACTACATATATTCGGGTACTCATAGGGCTATACACCTGAATATTGCCTTGTGCAATTCTATGGGGGACAATTTTGAACAGATTGCCCAATAATCTACAACAACTTCAACTGAAAGAATTCCTGATTCACCCCCGAAAGGGTGATAATCTTTGTGCAAGGCAAAAGGTAATTGCCCCAAGACACTCATCATATTGTGCCCTCACTTGTGTTTGGAGTTGACTAATACAACATCATAACTGGAGCCATTGCGTGCTTGGTGATGGCTTTATTTTGATTAACATTTGAGTGTGTACCTGAGTCAATGAGCAAATATTTTCATCCTCCACCTAGAGAATAGGAAAAGATGAGTGTTTGTTTCACCCTCTTAAAAATGCAAAACTGTTTGGCGTATTCAAAAGATCATTAAAAAGATAAGCTCCTCAAAACAATCAACAAATTTCAAACCTTGGAGTACAAGTATTTTTCACACCTTATGACACCTCTTAATGCAATCTGGAAACAAACAACTTTACGCACCTCGAAAAAATTTTTTTTAGAACTAACCAAAATTGACAAAGACATCATAAGATCGCATCCTATATTTCCCAAATTGTATTCAATGTTTAGGATCACATTTGGTGTTCTAGATCATATTTAGTCAGCACATAGTCACATCCAGATTCTAGGATCACATTTGGTACCATCAGAGGCTCACATCTAGGAGCTCACATTCAGGACAGTGGGCACTTGTAGCATTTTTTCTTATGAAGTCTCAGTTGATTAGGATACCCTTTTTTCTCTTTAGCTGGTTCCTGTTGTCTCTTCTAGTCTCCCTATTATTATTTAAAAACACTTTCAAAATGTCCACCTTGCATGCTTAGTCAGTCTTTCACAATCAGTTCAATACATGTGGTCTACCCATTTTTCTACCAACAACTTGGTTTCTAGCTCACTATCAGGGCATTCTAACCCTCTGACACTGGAATCATTTACATCCACCAACAACAAACAATTACCTCTACCTAGACACACCCACTTGAACAATCTGAAATCCTTACTTGCACTATTGGAAAATGTTAACAAAGTTGAAGAAACAAACTTCATGGTTAACACAAGATGCAACCAATACACAACTAAAGGATCGAAAGTGCCTCCTAAACCACCACACTTTCAAGGAGAAACATCTCGCAGTTCCCTTCTTGATCTAGATTCCCCTCAAATGGATAGCAACACTAATGAATGGAGTAAGGATTTTGAGGGTTATAATGATGGAAAACACACAATATCTAAAGGCTTGGAACAGGAAGAAAGACCCAAGTATGAACATAATCTATTTGGATCAGACAGTGAAGAAGAGATCCCCGAAGACAAATACGAAAAACTCAAACAATGTAAACAGATCCAAAAGCTATTGGAATGAATAATTAGTGATGATAAATAAAAATATTTCCTCTATCTAGCATCCACCAGTGTCAAATTACCCAAAGATTATGACGTGGAAAAACTCAAGGAGAAGGAAGTACCAAACCCAATATCTATTCTCACCAAACAGCTCAATCTAATGCAAATGGAGCTCACAAACCTCAAACAAGAAAAGGAGAAACCCAAAACACAATACTCTTTGGACACCATTTGTCCATTTCCTTTTGACAAGAGTATCACTATGGTCTCGTTTCCTCCCAATGTGGCAAGGCCAAAGTATGACAAGTACACGAGAGAAAATGATCCCCACAACCATGTAAGGGAATTTTGTGCTCTAAGCATCGAGTACATGCATGAACCCACATACCTCATGCGATAGTTTCCAGGAAGTTTAGGAGGTAATTCCATAGAATGATTCTCAAAATTAAACCCTAAGGTCAAGACATTTGAGGAGTTAATCTAATGATTCATTCAATATTACTCCTACAACATCCAACATGATGTAACTATGATGGACCTATGTAACACCAACCAATGAACTCGAGAATCATTCACACACTTCCTACAAAGATGGAGAAAGATTTTTTCATGATATTCAAGGGTCATTCCTGAAATGGAGAAGATGGAAATCTATGTCAATAATCTAGTGCCTAAATTGAGCTATGCTCTACAAATGCAAGACTCTCCTAGCTTCAATAGAATGATTAAAAATGCCCTCTGTATTGAGGAATTCATGGTCAAAAGGAGAGAGATCACCCTTCAAAATGATAACAAAAGAAACCACTCCAACCTCAAACCTAAATGGTGGTATTAAAACAAGAATGATGTTAATGACGGAGTGGTTGATGCCTCTAACATTAATCCTAAACCTGAGGCATTTAATCTAACCAATGGTATGCAAGTGAGCAAAGATGCAAAGGTAACACCTCCCATTCCCAAGGCAAACAATGATAATGACAAGGGACGATCATGGACTTAAAAACCTCATAGAACATTCACACCTTTGGGGGAACCTCTTGAGACTATTTTGAAAATGCTGGTGGATCAAAAAGTTCTTACGATTCCCAATTCTAAACCGTGGGAACCAATGGTTAAACCCAGGTGGTGGGATGATAATTCCTATTGTGTCTTCCACAAAAACAAGGGACACAAGACTAATAATTATCTCAAACTTAAGCATGTCATTCAAGACCTCATCGAAGGAGGTAAGATCAAAGTTGATGGACATACTACCAATGAGGATCATACAACATTCAAAAAACCCTTTCCTAATTACAATCAAGGAGAGACATCTAAAGGGAAAGGTAATGAGGTAAATTACACCTATTCAAAAAATGACAATGTGATTAATATGCTTAACATTAAGACTAAATCCATCAATGTGATCACAATTAACGGTCTCCCATCCCATTCAAATGCTATAACATAGAGGCAAGCATAGGTTACAATCAAAGGACCTCCAAAACTGACATCAACATCAAAGGTTCATGTTATAACTATTCCTAAACCAGCAGCAAAACACATGGTCACTATCCCTGGAGAAAAATATGACTTGGTAGACCAATTGCAATGAACCTCTGCCAAAATTTCTATTTTTTAATTACTCAAGATATCCACAATACATAGGGAAATCCTAGAACAAGCCCTACACACTGCTAATGTTCCAGAAGATATTGACATAGACAAGTTTCAAGCGATGGTCAATCACATCTTAGCGCCACATTACCTCTCCTTTTCTGAAGAGGATGACAAGTCATTGACCCATCCACACAATCAACCCCTCCATATTGAAGTCCTTATTCATAAATCCTGTGTTAGATGCGTGTTAATAGATGGAGGTGCATGATTGAATATATGCACACTAGATCTAATCAGGAGACTAGGTCTCTCAAAAAAAACAATTGACACTAGAAACAAGATAACCATCAAAGCTTATGATGAGGAAGAAAGATCCTCCAAAGGTCTTATTGCTCTTACTATCAGAGTCAGACCAATTGAGAGGAATGTCATATGTCAAGTTCTGGATTTACCATTGGCCTACAATATCCTACCAGGAGACCATGGATTCATGAAATGCAAGTTTTACCATCCACTTATCACCAATGCATAAAATTCTCACATAATGGGGTGGAAGTGATGATTCCTGTAGATGCTAACTACAGTTGCAACAATATCAAAGAAGGTAGCATGATCCCACACAAAAAAGAGGCTATAGATGTAGATGCTCCTGAAACTACCAAGGACATGGTTATGAAGGGTTTTAGAAAAACTTTGAAACTTGAAGCAATAGGTATGGGAGAGTACAAACTGGACCTGACTCCCTCGCTAACAGAACTTTTGGTGTCACCAAGATCCTACGGAACAACCTTCCTCAACATTCACACCTATAGCATCCAAAGAACTATAAGTACACAAGGCAACTGGCATGATAAAGGCATCCACATCTTCTTTAGATAACATAGAACAACATGCAATGTTGGACTGGCTTTACAAAGGAGAACCGGTGGAATCTGAGATCAAACATGTGAAAATATCCCCAGAACAGTATGGAAAGGGTTATGATTTCCTCACACAAATGGGTTACAAAGGAAAGGGACCTCTAAATGACATAGGACGAGGGCTCATTGAACCTATTCCTATGGAGTTCTAGAATACTAGAGATAAAATAGGACTTGGTTTTAATACTAAAACTAATAAATCCGCTCTGATAGAGAGTCCGCACTCAAATAAAGGGAGTGATGAAATAGATGAACTAGAGCAATGGTCCTATGAAATATTGTTAAATGTTGGCACACAAGACCCAAACTACCAAGGAGAATGCTATGTACCTATCTTTGAGGTACCATAGGATATTCACACTCCTTTGCTAACACAATCTCCCATTCAAGAGGTAGGAGACACCATAGTGACAATCACTCAAGAGATACCTTGGCCATAGAATTTACATCCTAACTGGGGGAAATTAGTCACAATTTCACATGTCCTCGATCTACCCCACTTTGATCTACAAAAATATAATTGAGTACATCAAATAACCATTGATGAATACTTAAACAGATCTGATGATGATGTCACGGACTCTCATGACTATAAATGGGATCAGCTATCTATTTCTTCTAAAGATATTGGAATAGATACAATTCACATGTTTGTAGCTCCCTTAGCTCCTAACAAACAATCTGACACTCCTCTCAATGATACTAACCCTCCTAAAGTAGAAGAAGAGCTCCTTCCCTTGATCATTGATGAAGACACAGGTGAATACGTAAGCCTGGAAGAATTTCATAGGCCACAAGCAGGAAACTTCCATTTACAGAGAGATGATGATGATGAGATCTCTACTAACAAGTAACTAGAGTTCAATCCACATATGACTAACAACAACCCTTTTAACAATGATCTTACTCTTATTGTTCTAAATATTGAAGAAATTAACTTAACAGATCGTGTCATGTCAGTTAATGGTCTTGATGCAAACACGATGTTGTCCTTCCCAGAATCTGAGTCCCTAACATTGGTATTTCCAGACCTAATTTATTGGACTGAAATAGATCCTACTCCTATCCTTGACTTTTCCAATGACCAATCCCTAGCTTTTTATCTCAATGCTTTTGAATCTTACCCTTCTTCCACCAATGCAAGGAGCAAGAACATGTCACAGGAGGATATCAAGTTTCTTAGTCACAAACTGAAAAATAAAAATAAAAAGCAGACTGATGGTGAAAACCACTCTGTGGTAGTATCAGATCCCAAAATAGTAAAGAAAAAAGATGTATCCAATGGTGGAAACCTCTTCAAGGTGCCAAAGGATGAGACTCTTGATATCCTCCTTGAAAACTTTCAGGAAAGATCTTTTCTATTGATTGTACCAACATAGCCAGTAAACTTGGGCACTGTTGAAAATCCTCAAATAGTTCATCTAGCACAATATTTATCAGAAGAAGAGAAGGTACAATTCATAGAGTTCTTGAAAGAGAAGAAGATCAACTTCGCATGGTATTACACTAATATGCTAGGGCTAGATCATAATCTCATCATGCACCACTTGTCTATAGCTCCTGGGATCAAGCTCATAAAACAAAAAGTTAGAAAGATGCATCCTCATGTTGCATTATTGGTAAAAGCAGAGCTAGAAAAGTTGTTAAAAGATAGATTTATTTGAGTCATTGCCTATGCAGGGTGGATCTCCAATGTGGTCCCCATTTCTAAATCTAATAAATCTCTCAGGATCTGTATAGACTTCAGAGACCTAAACAAAGCATGTCCAAAAGATGATTTCCCTCTACCAAACATTGACATAATCATAGACCTTACGAAAAGCTGCCAGATGTATTCATTAATGGATGGATTCTCGGGCTATAATCAAATCAAGATCTCCCCTGAGGATCAAGAGAAAACCTCATTCGCATGCACATGGGGCACCTTTTGCTAGAATTTCATGCCTTTTGGGTTAAAGAATGTCGGTGCAACATATCAACGAGCCATGACGACAATATTCCATGACATGATGCACAAGAACATGGAGGACTATGTCGATGACACATTGGCTAAATCCAAAGAAAGAGGTACTCACATTGCTGATTTGAGAAAGATATTAGATCGAATGGAACAGTTCCAACTCAGGCTCAATCTAAAGAAATGTACCTTTGGAGTCCAATCAGGCAAGCTCCTAGGATTCATAGTATCAGCCAAGGGAATCGAGGTAGATCCTGCAAAGGTAAAAGCTATTCTAGAGATGACTCCTCCATGTAATATTAGTCAAATGAGGATGCTACAAGGGAGACTCCAGTCTATCAAGAGACTCATGTCCCAACTTGCAGATAAGGCACAACCCTTTACTGAGTTACTACATAAAGGGGTTACATTCAAATGGGATGAACACTGTGAAGAAAACTTCAGAGAATTGAAGGGGTACCTGGCTTCTCCATCTATTCTTATGGCGCCTATTCATGGAAAAACCTTACTCCTATACATTTCAGCAACAACTACATCCCTAGGAGTATTACTAGCACAAGAAGATGAAACAAAGAAAGAACAAGCTATCTACTACATTAGTAGAACCCTAGTCACTTATGAGCTCAATTATAGCATTATTGAAAAATCATGCTTAGTAGTCATCTTCGCATCATAGAAATTGAGACACTACATGCTCTCTCATATAGTGAAGCTCATTGCTAACATAGACCCTCTAAAGTATATTTTGAGCAGAACAGCATTAACAGGATGTTTGGCAAAATGGGTCCTAATTCTAAGTGAGTTTGATATTGAATATATAGAATGGAGAACTATCAAAGGATAGGTACTTGTAGATCAATTGGTTGATTCACCACTCTAGGATGATGAACCTTTACTAATTGAATTTCCTGATGAAACAATCATGCATCTCATTGAACATCCATGGAAGATGTACTTTGACGGTTCATTCATTCAACAAGGATCTAGAGCAGGGGTTCTCTTCATAACTCCACAAGGATACAAGATTCCCAAATCTTACAAATTGATGTTTCCATGCACCAACAATATCTCAGAATATGAAGCATTGGTCAATGGCCTCAAGCTAGCCATGGAATGGAAGATCATAGAGTTACATATGTATGGTGACTCCCAACTAATTATCAATCAAGTCAATGGGGAGTATCAAACAAAAGATGAAAATTTGATGCCCTACAAGCAACTAGTTGATGATCTGAAGAAGTACTTTGTCTTCACCACCTTCCAGCAGATACCAAGATCAGAGAACAAGGTTGTGGATGCTATGGCTACCTTGGCATCCATGTTACAGCTGGAGGAGCATCAATTATTCTATGACTTCTTGGTGGAAGAAATATCCTATCCTACCTTTGATACCCCTAAATACCAGGTAATATGTACCTTGACTACCCTAGATCAATCTCGGTATGCCAGTATCATTGCTTACCTTTTCGACCAAACCATTCCTGCTAATTTATCCAGAAATGAGAAAAGATCCCTAATTAGGATAGCATCACATTACGTACTCATAACTAACAACCTATATCAACACAGTCTTGACAGTACACTTCTTCGGTGTTTAGAACTCAAAGAGTTTGATATAGCATTAAAAGAAGTCCAAGAAGGTGTCTGTGGATCACACTCAAATGACTTTTCATTAGCCAAGAAACTACTTATAGTAGGCTATTATTGGCCTACCATGGATAAAGATGCTATTCAATTTTCAAAAGCATGTCTTAAATGCCAGACACATGGAAACCTTATTCATGCTCCTGCTAGAGAACTTATACCTTTCATAAAACATTGGCCATTTTAGCAATGGGCCTTTGACTTGGTTGGACAAATATATCCCAACTCTTCAAATGGACACAAGTATATCATTACAGCCACTGAGTATTTCACGAAATGGGTTGAAGCTATGCCTCTAATCAAAGCCACTGGCAAACCGGTGGCTATGTTCATTCTGAACTACATTATTTTTAGACATGGGTTACCCTCTTCAATTGTGACAGACAATGGGAGCCAATTTAAAAATCAAGACATTGATGACCTTTGTGAACAGTTTCATATTACTCAACATTGCTCCTTAATCTATTATCCTCAAGGTAATGGACAGGCTGAGGCATCAAACAAGAATATTCTCAAGATTCTACACAGAAGTGTAAGCAAGTCTAGTAGAGACTAGCATCTACAACTAAATCTAGCACTATGGGCCTATAGAACAAGCATAAGAACACCAACTAAAGCCATGCCATTTTCTCTATTCTATGGTGCTGAAGAAGTATTACCCATTGAGGTTGAAATCCCATCTTTGCAGATATCTTTACAAGGACTAGTTACTGATGAGCAATACTACATAGATAGGATAAATTCACTGAAGCTACTAGATGAGCATAGAAAACAAGTGTTCAATCACCTCAAAGTGTATCAAGCACATATGTCCAAAGGTTACAACAAAAAATTCAAACCACACAAATTTGAAGTAGGAGATCTCGTCCTCAAGGAGAATCCTGAGAACTAGCCTAACAAAGAGAAGAAAGGAAAGTTTGAACCTAACTAGCTAGGACCTTATGTTATCACTGCTACTTTTGAGAGTGGAGCTTATCAATTAGCTACACTCGAGGGAGACGTTCTTCCAGACCCTATCAAAACTCTACATTTGAAGCAGTTCTACGCCTAATATTCAGCTAGCAGAGCCTGTATAGAAAAAAGTTCTTGCAAAATACCAAAAACATTCAAAAATTTGAGCTTGAAGAAATCCAAAAATAGTGGAAAAGGTCCTACAAAATGGGTATCCTTGGTGAAAACTTGGTAAATAGGCGCTTTGATACTACAATAAAATTCAAAAAAGCAAAAATAGAAAAAAAATAAAATTGAAAAAGCAAAAAAAAGTGCCTTGATGAGCACCTGGTAAAACAGGCATCTTGGTACCAAAAAAAAAAAAAAAAGAGAAAAGATCTTGCCAAGTGGTGAAAACCTAGAAATCAAGTGTCACTTGTGTTCTGTGCTCCATCTATCAATGCACTACTGATACTAGGCCTTCATAATTTTTCCTGTGCTTGTATGCTGACTTCACCTTCCTAAATAATTATCTTATCCTCGCTTGGGATTTGTCTATCTTTACATCTTAGGGATAAGTCATTCTGCACTTGGGGCATCTTTGTTGGGATAGTCAGTTGCGGATGCTAGATTTCTTTAGGCTGGTTTACCTCATGGACACAATCTTTCTTGACACATGCAAAACAATGCCACTTTCCAAAACAAGGGTGTATTTTCACAACATCAGATATGACATTTACATTAGCGGAGGTCCTACAAATCTGTATTGGATCACAAACAAGAATGGATTATCCTATCAATGCACAGAAATGGAACACCATATTGCTAGTATTACAATTTTTTTGATTAATGAATCTCTAATGTGTTTGACATATGAATGAACAGGTACTACTTAAACACACAGTTGGTTAATGGTTTGATTATGGTTCTTTTATGTCTTGATGGTGTTTTCAACTAGGGGCATCTAAGTAATTATAAATTTTATTTGATTGATTCTCAATTGATAATTTATTATGTCTTCTTAGTTGCTCAATGACGTCTGCGCAAAGAAAAAGAGTCAAAAGGATAGGAGGCATAATGTTTTCTTGATTTTTTGTGTATGGTAATTGTTCCAAATGATCCTATAAATTTCACCTGACTTGGATGTTTATGGTAAGAGCTGCCACTATGGGTGGATAGCTGCATATATCTCGATCTTTGTTATGTGTAAACTACGGTGAGTTTGACACAATTTCCTTGTCTATTTTCTGATCCAGATTCTCACTAAGGTATACAAATCATAATGTACCCAAGGATATTAATTTTCAAGGTCATTGCGGGTCCAATATCTTGCCTTACTCAGAATCTGGTATATTAAAAGGAAGGTGACTATTTTTATCTTGGCTTCTATGCCTTGATGCCTAAGTCTATTCCTGACATTTCAATAAAACATAGTATTCATTCTTTCATAATATCAATGGGTATTAGTGATGGTTGTACTATCAGATGGTATCCGTTCCAAAACCACCCAATGATGATAAAAATGTTGCAATATTTGCTAATTAGTAACAAGTCCTAAGAGTCTGCATATAGCTGCATTTAGAGATTGCATGATGCATTTTTGAAAGAAAAACATAAGGATTTGAGCTCAAGATCCTTTCTATTTATAATTCATCTGAAATCCAAGTTTATTACTAATACCCATGCTTCCCAAAATCATTGATCTATCAGGAACAAAATCAAACTCATATTTTCAATGTGATTAACTTGGTACTTGTGTGTTTACTCTTAAACACACCTCCGCTCCTTCACTTTTTCTACTCTGTTCTTTCAAACCCTAACTGCTTCCTGCAAGTAATAAGTTCATTCAACTAAGGGATTTTATTCTTTTCCTTCCATTTCATTCTCGAGGGGGCATGATCACACTATCATCAATTAAATTTTTGCTCAAAACTGCATTAAAAATGACTTTGTTATCAAACAAACTAGGGGCATAACAATTTTCTTGACTAAGTTGAAACTGTTGGATAGAAATATTTGGTTCTCATGAGCTGATATCTTATGTTTCCTCATTTTTAAAATATTTTTATTAAGCTCCTGGAAGCTTCTTACTGATTTTTGAACAACAACCAAGTTCAGAATCAGTATTATCAATTTTTGGACGACAACCAAGTTCAGAATTGGTATTTTTAAAATCTTTTATTAATCTTTGGACGAGAACCAAGTTCAAAATCAATTCTATCAATTTGGTTCAATCAAGTGTGAGACTAATCTCATCAACATTTCGTTCGACAACCAAGAATGGGATTCTCAATCTTTCTAAAGTCAAAATCAAAAACTTCCTTTGAATCGATGCGTTGCTCGCACACCAATTCAAAGAGGGGCAAATGTAACCACCTCGATTTGGTCTGTACCAACCATAGACCCTATTTTTCCAAGGTGTGATCATACCCCCTATTATGTCAAGACAATTTTACTTTGGCATAATTTATTATTAAATCAGATTTAATGTCCTAGGTGATTTTTATCACTAATTTATATTAACTACTTCAGCCATACAATTCAAATCAATTTCAACCAATCAAATATTATCAAATTCAAACAATGGCTAAAGTATTTAATTTTAAGAGAATTAATCTATCTCATCACTTGCATTTTAAACCCATTCCCCTAGCCTATTAATTTAATTAAAATGGCTATAGTCCTAATTAATTATCAAAAGCAATAAAAAGCTTAAATAATTAATATCCTATTTTTGAATGAATTAAATAAGTTTAATTCATTTCATTTATATTCCCCTAAACCCTAACCTAACCTATCTCAACCACTTCTACCCTGGGTTCTAACCCATCCCAACCTA
>MU228389.1:3469018-3496084 GCA_018584345.1 Thuja plicata | reverse complement strand
TTAACAACTCAACCCACTTGGGAGAGTCAACTTTCTCAAGCTTGACTCTCTCCAAGTCCACTTTCTCAAGCCACCCTCTTACACCCTTCCCATGCTTCTTTAAGGCTCTTATTAATGCCTTATTAATTAAGATTACTTAAGCCCATGTCTCTCCCCATGCCTCTTAAATGCTTGCATTTAATGCATTTGACTCAAGCCCATCCTCATAAATGCCTCTTACACCCTCTTTATGAGCCTTATCTTCTAGAGTCTTCTTGGCTCTCTTCCCTAAATGGTCACATTCCTCCCTACTTTCAACCCAATAATATTGTGATAAGTGTCACAATTTGATACACTTGAAGAAGCACAATCTATGTGCTCTCTTCTAGTGGAATCCTGACCTCTCTTCAGATTTGCATATGAACCACCCATTTTCAACCCCTTTTTCTATAAATAGAAGGTATTTTTGAGAGAAAATGGCTGTCATTTTTAGATTTAAATTGCATTGTTATGCTATTTAGATATCTATAGCATTTTAGTTTCAATTCCATGCATTGTTATAATTTCAGTTTTCATAGCTTAATTACATGCTTTCTAATCATTGAGCTTAGTTTTTAATTAAATCTCTCATTCTTAGGAGTGTATTGTCACTGAACGGTGCATAATCTGAGGGCATGATTATGGCATTTTTCAAACTCTTCCTAGATAGGGAGCAATAGGTCAATGTTAGGATTTTTTTCTTATATGCTCACTAATCCTTGTTTTGCACTAACATAATGACTTATTGAAGTGTTGTGTCTCTCTTATCAGGTACAAAATATACACACACAACATCTACTCCTGTGAATGTATCTATTTTTATACTTGATACTAATGTTGATTATTTTTCCATAGTTATTATCCCTTCTATTTCACCTTATGTGTCTACCCATACCACTGAGATTGTCCTAGATATGCCTCATGATAACTTGGGTAATGTATTTTCATATGACTCCATTCCAAGTTTTTCTACTATCCCCTTTTATCAAATTTATTCTACCCTAAGTGTCTTTGAACTGAATCTATGCCTCATGTCACTATACAAAACATTACCTCTTCTATTCAAAATGAAACTCCAATATTTATTTCAACCAAAATACATACCCAGCCTAGTACTTCACATGTTGTAGTTGAAGATGCAAGATGTTTCTCTAGATGATTTTGACTTTGTGCAATTAAACAAAGTTAGCTCCGAGGGTTCCAATAAATTTAAGACATATCAAGGGCTTGAGTAGATAAAGATAGAACAAAGTATGTTTAGATAGAAGAACCTCTTGTAGACAAGTCTGAAGGAGAAATGTAGCTTGTTAATTTCAGAATCACTAGGATTGATATGGGTAAGTAGACACACAGTGGCATTAGTAATTATGCTTAGGAGTTTGCATCTATTTTTCCTCATAATTATGATGATCTTAAGAAGAAAAAATACTAGCTAAAAGAACATAATTAATTTATCATGGTGGTGATTCAAAATATCAATAAGTCTTTAGAAGAGGCTGGTGCTTTGACATCCTCTATCACTAAAGAGTGTATTGCACCAATTGATAATGATAGAGATATAGATATAGGAAAAAATGCATGGGTTGAAAAGTTAATCAAACAAGGAACACAATTGATTTAGAAAGAACTCCAGGTTCCACTAGTACATTTGAGACCTCTTTTTGATGGCTATGCATCCCAATTATGACACTACTCCATCGGGAAAGTGACACAGACCAATGTTGCAGATTTGGTGTCAGAATCACCGATGGTAGCTATGTCAATCATTATTGCAATGGTCATGACCATCACAATATGCACTGAATATGAGGGTTAGTATATCATTGTTACACATTATGAGTGTCACCATTATGATGGGTATGTGATGGACATGTTGTACATGTGACATCCAACTGTCAAATTATTCTGACATCTAGGCAACGCGTGTAGTGTTTTGGCATCGGTTGTCCTCTGAATACCATCGCAATTGTGATGGTATGCTATGTTTAAAAAAAATTATTTGTCATGTTCATGGAGTGATACCTTAAAATATTGAGCTTCTCTTTGTTTCAAGAACATTTTAACATTCTCTACTTAACAGGGCCAACCACATGATGGTGGAAGCTCATCTGGCCCCTCCTAGGAGCCTCTTATGACCCTTTAAAACACTTTAATATCTCTAAGATGTAATATTAGGGATCGTAAAGGGTCATAAGGGATCTTGGGACACAACAATTAAGAAACATAAATGTAGGCATCATGGTCACAATTTTTTGGAGACACGAGATAATTTAGTGGTATACCTAGATGATGCAACACAACCAATAGTCCTCCAGTCCTAAGTTAGCACTATAGGATCCAACAACCATAGATAAGGAATAAATTTAGAGAGCAGAGGAGGAGGGCCATAAAAACCAAAATAATATAGGGACCATGTATTCTTTTGGTAATTATGGCCCTCCTCTTCTCTCTAAATTTATTCCTTATCTATTTTTTTTGGATATTGCAGTGCCAACTTAGAACTAGAGGAGTAGTGGTTGTGTTTCATCGTTTGGGTATAATACTCAATTATGTTATGTCTCCAAACAATTGTGACCATGATATATACAATTATGTTTCTAAGTTGTTGGGAGATTAAAAGTCTTCTAGGGAATGTGTTTTGTCTATGTGGAACTACATAGGATCGTCACCAAAGGGGGTTCTAGATCAGAGAACTCCCTTTCACTTAATAATTATAAAGTTATCAATGGTATACTAATTGTTTAGGATTGTAAGTTTTCATTGATGGCTTCAAATTACCAAGAAAAAGGTGTACAAAATACTTAGCAGTCTCCAGAGCCTTTTTATTGAATGCATTATACCCCTAACATACTTCATGTAAACATTTTGCATCAGGATTACAGGGAAATGTAAACCAAGATTCATATAGAGAAAGGTGTTGCTCTTGGAAAATGGATGATGGTGATTGATGAAGAAGATTTGAAAATAATGATTGATGCAATTTAGATTGGTGCAACACTTCCAAATCTTCTTCGAACTCATTACTATCAAATAGTCTTTAGTGTTAGAAATAGGAAATGTCCTATTCTCCCAAGAACACCTGCATGCAAGACTGTCAAAAACTAGAAGCAAAGATAGAAGAGAGAAGAACAAAGAGCTATGGCGGTCAAAAGGCCAGAGACATGATATTCATGTTGAAATAAAAAAGCTTCTGTATTATCAACAATAATGAATACAATACAATCTCCTTAATGAAATACAAAGTGGTGAGTCCTTATAAAAGGATACCGAAACCCTAAAGAATGATAAGCTGCCTAAGTATAACTTAAGCATAGAGTATAATAGACTAATAATTAAATGATTTAATTATTAGCTATAATATGACTACTCTAACACCCCCCCTTAAGTGTAACTTAGGGAGAAGCAAAACAGCTAAAGACTACTACAGAAAGTAGGAAAGATGGGTCCCGGCAACAAGGCCTGATCAGGTACCCAAGTACAAGAAATAAACTAGATGAACGAAACTAAGCATTGAATCTAGGGAAAGTCCCTATAGAGAGGAACAAGAATGAGCAAGAAGCATCTCTGAAGCATGGAACTGTAAACTCTGTCAGAAGAAACTACTGGAACCCCCACTGAAGTGCATGACCAGGTAGAGAAGACAATGTCTGAAGAGCTAATCAATCGAACCAGGAAGCAATAGAACCAATAGGTGAACGCCCCCATAATGCTGAATAGGGAGAGGTGACAGGAACACTGAAATGCAATGCCAGAAACATCTGAAGAAAGCAGAACCAGGAACACCAACAGTGCAACAGAAGTACAAACACAGGATAAAGGGCAGTGTCACCGACACATAGCATGGGCTAATGTCATGGAAGGTACACTCACTTGACAAAGGTGGATGAGCCTAAAATGGCATAATCATCATAACCCCCATGGCACTTTATAAGTGAGTGCGAGTACAAAAACACACCAGGTGTACAAGATCCCAGATATACAGAAGTAGGCACTTTATCACAGTGCATTTATAGAAGAAAGATGCAATAGTGGAAAAGCATACAAGCTCAGAAGTCGGAAAGAAGAGTGAGCCAGAAGTACAGTAGAAGAGATCCCAGGACCTGTAGAACCCAAGCAATCCGCCAGAGTGCAAAAACTACCAAACTCAGAGGAGAGAAAACTTGGAGAAAAATCTAGAAAAAATACCCCTGCAATTGAATAGTTCACTGAACCAGCTTTTCGACGATATCTGGTTTGCCAAAAATGGAGTCCAGATGAGCCAGATATGGCTCCTGGAAGGCAAAAATAAACATCAGACTTTGACAGCCAAAAACACTATCAAAATAGTAGAACATAAAACCCTAAATACCATCATCAGAAATTGCTCGGAAATATCTTTCCAACAGTATATGGAAGTTAGAAAAAGACCCCCGGATGCTCAAGATAGAGCGATAACAGTCCCGGGGGGTCAGAAAGGCCTCAAAAAACAAAGGTTAAGCCCCTAGGGCTAAAAAAATGGGCCCCCGGCCGCATGGCACACACAAGGGGCTTAATCAGGGCCCACAGTCACCCATGTGACTGGCCGCATAGGCAAAAGGCCTGCGGGGGCTGAAAACACCCGCCGGGCGGTGGTGGCGGTGGTGGGCGTCGGGGCTGAGCAGGCGGCAGAGCGGCCGGGGCCGCGGAGGGGGCCGCAGGGGCGGTGGAGCCGGCGGGGCAGTGGAGTGGCTGGGTCACGGAGTGGGCCATAGGGGCGGTAGAGGCCGAAGGAAGGTGGAGCCCGGGCCGGCAGGGGCCGTTGAGAGGTGGGGCTATGTAGAGCGGTGGGGGGGTCGCGGAAGAGGTGGCGGTGGAGCCGCTGCCAAAGGAGCTAGAGTGGTGGCGCGGTGGCACCTTTCAAAATGCAAAGCCCGCGCTAGAAATATAACCAAAAAACCTTTAAAAATTGGTTTTTTTAATTTTTTTTTAATTTTTTCTCGGTTTCCGTGCCTGTACGGCACTGGAAACCAAAATTTTTTTTCCTCGGGATCAAGTTGTCCAAAATGGACAAGCTTTATATGGATCCTAGGGTTTTTGGGTGCTTTGAGCACAACGGTAATGTCTGTTTGGACCCAAAGTGACCAGAAACAAAGGTCCCCCCTAAATCCACACAAAAACCTTCTGAAAAACCAGAAAACCTCCAGCTTCTGATGCACTTCCACAAAATACGAACAGCCAGCTGCAGGATGGCTCTGATACCATGTTAGAAGTAGGAAATGTCTTATTCTCCCATGAACACCTGCATGCAAGACTGTCACAAACTAGAAGCAAAGATAGAAGAGAGAAGAACAGAGAGCTATGGCGGCCAAAATGCCAGAGACATGATATTCATGTTGAAAGAAAAAATCTTCTATATTATCAACAATAATGAATACAATACAATCTCCTTAATGAAATACAAAGTGGTGAGTCCTTATAAAAGGATACCCAAACCCTAAAGGGGAAAACCCTAAAGAATGATAAGCTGCCTAAGTATAACTTAAGCATAGAGTATAATAGACTAATAATTAAATGATTTAATTATTAGCTATAATATGACTACTCTAACATTTATATGGTAATAAACAATGCTCAAAACAGATGATATATTTATATATCACATGTTGAAGATCATAACATATGAGAAAACAAACAATTTTTTTGTACTCACAAGTGTAACAGATTCATCTTCTCGCTGAAGAGTTGAACTAGAATTTTGCTTGAAATTTTGTTTAGGTAAAAAGGGAAAATCTCTTATAAAACTATTGGCATAATTTGGATAGCAAGAATCAACCAACTTCATAACACAAGAATGGAAATAATACAACTTAAAATTAGAAGACATATAGACATGTCTAGTGATCATATTGCGCTGAAGGTGGCGCCTGATGCTGCTACAATGACTACACAATAAATTTTGCATCACTTCCTGATGTCATTGAAGTGTTGACCCAGGGTTGAATCTAGTATGCTCCTGTATGATCTAGAACCTGTAAGGAAGGAAAATATGGGGTTATTTCCAAAGGATCTAAGCAATGTATGGCACCCTATTACTGATCCTCATCTACAATTATGCATGTACATAGTCAAGCCATACACTTCTAAAAGGAACAAGGATAAAATTTACAAAAACCCATCCAAGAGTTAGACATCATAAATCATAGATAAGGTTAACTTTTTAAAAATGTTATACCTTTTTTCATTTTTTTTAATAAGGTTAATTTTTATTTTGTTTAATTTTATATAGAAAATCATAACGAAGTTATAAACAAAAAAAGTTCACGAGTTTATCAAAATGTCCAATGTATCTACATGAAATTCTAAATTTTTTTTCAGTATCTACAATAGCCCTCTATTAATTGAATTTATGCATATGGTCCCAACAAAGTAGTGCACAAACTACACAAACAAGGCATCGCAGAAACATGATTTCTGCTTTCACCATTGAAGCAATCTCAGTGGCACCAGTTGCATCTCGAGCCTTGCACAAGTTGCACTCATTTCCTACATCAGGTATAGACGTAGATGGGGTAGATGTAAATGTGGTTTCATCAACCCAAAAAAATCATTGACATCCACTATTTCCTTGCAATACCAAATCTATATCAGTTCGTCCTAAAATGATTATAACTTGTCTCATTACTTTTAAACATAAAATATGATTCCATATCTAGACCTTTTTCCTATTTGGGAAACCCCAACTTTGATGCCTAGGATTACTTACATTTTGCGTGACGTCCTCAATACACAAGGGCCAATGCCACATTGACACATAGGCACATTGACCGAAGCCATCGACACTAAATCGATAAATATTGCACTGTCATTCCAAAATATCATTTTGTTTAGTTGATTATTTTGTTCATTCACACTAATTATAATTGCAATAAAAATCAACATACTAATCATGTAGAAAAAATCTCAAATCAAATTTCAAAATGACTATTGTCAATCATAGTATAAAATGATAATGATTTGTATTTGATGATATAATGAATCTGAACAACATGTAAATGCAACGTCCTAACTGCACTTGATGGAAACCATATGCATAGTTGTGATTGGGACTTTTTTTCCTTACCACACATTGAAATGAATGTAAAGGAATCTACAGTTGAGGGCATGTCAAATTGTGATATTGCTATCAAGATTCAAGTGTATATTTTGACATTCACAAATTGCCTTGTGTTAGCTGTAGTTAACAAACTAATCTCACAAAAATTGTTGATGTTTCGACAATTCCTCTAATTACTTCTTCTCCGCTTGAAACAATTGGGAGTACCCAGGAAAGATGAGTGGGCTCTACTATACCCTTTTCCATGTCCACTGCATGTGTGGCTTATTTCTTCTTTGATATCTCCATTCCTCATTATGCTTCATCCTTGTTATATTTGTGGTCAAAATATCAATATTTAGAGTCTACTCACTTTCTTGGGTACTCCCAATTGTATGAATTCGAGTTGAACCATGTGTCACCTACACTCTTACAAGTCATTGTCGACACATCAACAATTTTTGTGACATGATAAGCAATTTGTGCATGTCAAATTCATGGATGAAACATGGGTCAATGATTTTGACTCAAAAAAATATACACTTGAATCTAGACAGCAATATCACAAGATAATGAAAAGTTTTGATGAAATTTTAATGAGAGATGTAGTCGGGTATAAAAAAGAATGGTCCATGAAGAACAAAAAAACAAAAGAATGGCATCAAGAATTCCAAATGCAAAGATGTAAACAATGTCAGTATTAAACAATGAGCTCATAAACAATGCATGATGCCCTAGCTTGCAGCTGACGAGCCATCAAGATATTTCCTCATGAAATGATCATCAACGGGGAGTACCACATAGTGAATATATATATATATATATATATATATATATATATATACACGTACACAATACATATATACATATACATACATATATATATGTATGATATTATTGTTGGCATTGCATGCTTGGTGCTGTTATGCACCATATATTATTTTATACACTGTTTATTTCATTGAGACTGTGAGCTTGGCATTTGTAATGTATTTGATATTATTGGATCAATGTTGCCATGTTGTTGAGGTTGTAGATGCATTGAATCACCACTGCCGTTCTATTTTGATAGCATGCTAGCTTGAAGATGAGTGACTACAGTACCCTAGTTTTCATTATTATATGATTTTCGTGAGATTAGTTTGTTAAATGAAGCTGACATGATAAGAAATTTGTACATGTCAAATTAATGGATGAAACATGATTCAACGAGTTTGAGTCAAAAAACTATACACTTGAATCCAGATAGCAATATCACAAAATAATGAAAAGTTTTGATAATAAGATTTACATAAGTAGTCACATGATACATATGCTAAATATTTCATAGAAAACAATAAACAATAGAGCTACATACAACCATTCATTGTGTCAAAAAAAGAGGCAAAATCACAATACCATAATGCATAAGGATATAAAGTTCATTAGCTAGATAAGTTTTTGTAATGATGATGAACATATGGATATCTAGACCCAGAGTATGTATCAACAAAAATATTTACAAAGAAGAGTATTCCAAACATTATGTTAAACAGTTAAGTTTCATGTCTACATTTGATTTAAAGATGACCTAGTTTGTTGACAAAAATGTCAACTCCAAAGAAGTAGTCCATCATAACATTCCTATCGTCACAAGTGAAAAAATATTCATTGTGACCATGGAAGATACTCATAGCAGCGTAGTCATCATCAACACAAGATAGCTTGAACACCTCCCATGCCTCCACCATTTTTTTTTCAAATCTAGCTCTATTATCAAAAATTGAGCCAAGCTTGCCAGAGATAATGTTTGGATTGATGGTCTGAATCCCCTACGCAACTTTTTCCAAATTTTTGGAAACAACCACATGCTTAACCACCTTAAAGAATCCTTCTAACCAATTGGTAACTAGAAAGAGAATAGAAAATACTATTTTATAGATCACCCCATCATGTACATGCTAGCGAGCAATATTATGTTTTAGGAGGTAGAGAATAGCATGTTTGATGTCATCATCATGTACAATAAATAATCTGGAGCACTGTTCTTCCAAGGAATCCAAATGACAACATTCAATACCAAATGTTCTATCCATTGAGAAGACCTAAAACTAAGTAAAAATAATGAAAATAGTGAATAAGTATGCCAACATAATGAATAAGTGGGAAAAATACATTGATCCAATAACAACAAATACATTACAAATGCCAAGCTTGCGGTCTCAATGAAATAAACAGTGTATAAAACAATATATGGTGCACAACAGCAACAAGCATACAATGAAAGCAATAACATTGCATGATGCCCAAGCTCAAGGGAAAAATACATTAATCCAATAACAGAAAATACATTACAAATTCCAAGCTCATGGTCTTAATGAAATAAATAGTGTATAAAACAATATATGGTGCACAACAGAAGCAAGCATAACACTAAAATTGTTTAAGAAGCTGACTGTGATATTTTAAGAATTTGTGGAGGAAACAGTACCATACACTAGAAAGAGAGACCAGATGATTGACAAGGTTTCTTGGGAAAGCGAAACAAAGGAATGACTATTGGAGAAAAATAGTACTTTGGAGAAAATAATTGTTGGTTTTCTCTTCTATTATAGAAAATTCAAGTAGTACAGGCATAAATAAGAGGATGAGCATAAATAATAAGGGTACCAGACATTACCTGAAGTGATGAATTTTTGACTCGGGTATGAATCCAATCTGCTCGTATCATGATCTAGAACCTGCAAGGAAAAGATACATAGGGGTTAAATAAAAAAGATCTAAGCAATGAATGTCATCCTATTACTAATCCTCATCTACAATTATGCATGCGCATAGTGAATCCATACACTTTTGAATGAAAAACCATGCAAAAGGACATGTGCATGGTGTAGGAGCACCTAGGAAATCCTCAAGCCTCAAAAGTTTTTGGCTTGTATCTGACCTTAACCAAGTTAGAGATGTGAGTTTTCTTTGAGGCCTTAGTAGGTCTATGGACTAGGTGAGTCGGTGTTAGTACCAAGGTCACCAATTAATCATTGTTAGTTGTTTTTGTTAGTTTAAGATTAGTTGGTCTAAGGTTAGGATTTGTGTTCAAAATGTGTTCTAGATCCATGAAGAATTTAAAATATGCCTTGAGGTCATTAAATAGGGTTAGTTCATCAAACTTCATAGCATAGAGGCCCTATATTCTAGTTGGCATAATAAATGCAAAAAGATGCCAAAAGTTTTCATGACAACATTTGCAAGAAATTGCAAATGTTGCATGCAACTCGACAACATAGGATCCCAAATAATGTAGGAGTGGGAATTGATTTCAAATGGCCTAGAATGGTGTATAAAGGCATCTAAGACACTCTAAGGCTTGAATCCCAAGGAGAGATTTTTTGTAAGCAAGGTTTGGAATAGCAAAAGTGACTGCAATTCTATGTTAGTGTATTTTTTGAGGATTTGGTGTTAAAAAGATTGTTTATGAATTGAATAATAATATCCAATTGTTGATTCATGTAGAGGGGTGTGATTTAATACTTTTCCTTTTAGTGTTTTATTTATTTTGAGTCAATCTTTGAGTGGTAGGAAAATAACTGCAAACTAAGTAATCTGCTGGTGTCTTTTAGCCAATTTTTTCTTTCATGGCTCCCACTTGAGATTCAACCATGGAAACCTTAAAAGCATGGATGAATATCATATTGGAGCCTTTTTATATTCTATATATAGAGGTAGGAGTTTAGGAGATGAGTGGAGCTATTTTTAAAATCACGCTCTAGGCGAGTTAGGACAGCCTGGTTAAGTGCATAAGAGGTTAGAAACCTATTGCAGAGACAAGGGAATGAGATAGAGAATTTAACCAGGTGATGTTAGAGTGTTTTTAGGGTCTTATGAGTCCCTAGGTTTGATTTTAGATATGTTCCAATCCAACTAGATTGATTTGTGAGGAGAAATCAGACCATTGCTAGTAATGCACCAAAATAGGCCTAAAAGCCCTACTTTCTAGGATAGTGTTGTACGGACAAGTTGGGGACCTAAGAAATTAGAAATAATTTAGGTATCCAAAAAGGGTATCTGGATCCCAAAATATTTTTGGGGGTTGTGTGTGAGTTTTGCAAGTTATTCCAGGGAAACCCTATGGATATGGCTAATAGAGCCATTAGGCCTAATTGGACAGTTTGAAGACAAGTTGTGAAATTGAATACTTGAAGTGGGAAAACCTATGGATTTTAAGTTGTTTGAGAGTAAGGAGGACATAAAAAGTTCCCACATTTCCCTTGTATCATGGAGTATGTTGGAATGGATAAATTTGCATTAGTTTCTTCAACTCTTTTGAAGCATTGAGACAAAACTAAGATAGTTGTCATCCAAGGTGAAAGCACAATTATTGTAACTCTTAGAGAAGAGTTAGGTGATGTCTTAGATAGAGTGTCTATTGACTTAGGGAGATCCTATAGTGGATATATGATCCTAATTGGATTAGGAAAAGAGACGTCATGTCTTGTGGTATTGTGCAAGCACACTTTGGAGCTTACTTCTATCAGATTGGTATCAGAGCCTCTTTGATCAGGCTTGTGGTTAATGTTACAACTAGAGGAATCCATTGGAGAGTCAAAAATGGTGACTAATGCTGAATTATAAAAGGTGGATAAACAAGAGGATGAGAAAATATTACTCTAAGATAGGTTGGCTCAACTTGAGCAAAAAGTTGATGAAGTTGATGTGAAGGAAGATGAAGTGTTAGATAAGGTTGGAGGGAAAGGAAAAGACCTTAACATTGAAAATGAAGTCCCTAAATCTGATCCTATTAGTGAACAAGAATCATTCTTGAAATATCTAAAAGATATGAGTGGCAAAGAATTGGAAGGAGTTCCCATTTTTAGTGCAAAAATGGAACCAGAAGTAGCTCTTGATTGGATAGAGGGCTTAGAAAACCATTTTGAGTGTGATGGAATCACAAAGGCTCAAAAGGTGAAGGTTTCAAAATCTAGGTTGAGAGGATCTACACTCACTTGGGGGAAATTCATCCAAGATGAGAGAGAGAAGGATGGGAAGAATCCTATTTCTTCATGGAGAGCTATGGTAGAAAAAGTAAGAGAGGCTTACATCCTTGAGGATTATGAAATCCAAATCCATAAGAGAGGACAAGGTCTAAGGCAGAAGGATCTACATGTTAACTCTTATACTAAAGAGTTCCAAAGACTTTGTATGAGGTCAAGGATAGTAGAAGATGATAAAGTGAAAGTAGAAATCTATCTTAATGGCCTCAAATGGACCATTCAAGATGAGATGAGTCTTTTGAATCCTGATACAATTTAGAAGTGCCACCAAATTTCTATCAAGGTGGAGGATAAGTTGAAGAAGAAACAAGATTGCAATACTTCAAGAGGAAGAGGTAGAGGAAGAGATGCTAGAGGACAAAGAAGTGGTTATGGAGGAAGAAGCTCTGAATCTAAAGGAAAATCATAGAATAAGCTCACTAATTAGCATGAAGGGAACTTCAATAGGGGAAGTTCAAGTAGAGGAAGGAACTCAAACAATAGAGGAAGAGGTAGTAGCCAAGGAAGAGGCAACTATTTTGCCAACATGAAGTGTTATCATTGTAACAAGTTGGCACATCTTGCATATAGGTATCCAGAGAAGGGAAGTACTTATTAAGGAGGAGAGAAAAGAGTGAACTATGTTCATGAATAGAAAAGGGGGAAAAAGAACCCTGAAGTCCCATTGGAATCAAAGGAGGGAGAAAACCTTATGATGAGGAGAAATCTCATAAAAGAGCCAGTGAAGGAAGAAAGCAGACAGAGGAGAGCACTCTTTAGAGTGAAGTGTAAAATGATGGGAAAGGTATGTAGAGTCATCATATAATCAAGATCAACTGACAACATAGTGTTAGAGGAGGTAGTTAGTAGGTTAAACATGACAAGGATACCCCACACCAACCCTTATAAAGTCACATGGCTTAACAAAGGACAACATGTCCTAGTTAATGAACAATCTTCAGTGGAATTCTCCATTGGGAGATATAAAGATAATTTTTTATGTGATGTATTACCTATGGATGCATGTCACTTTCTCCTAGGTAGAACATGGTAATTTGACCAGATGGCTATGCATAATGGAGTGAAAAATTCCTACACTTTCAAGAAAAACAATATGACATACAAAATTCAGTCACTGTTGGAGGATGCAAAAGTGAAGCCTACTGGTCCAAATGTTCTCATGGTAGGTGAAAAGGAGTTCTTAGAGACTCTAGATGAAGGATAAGGAATTTTATTTGCATTGGTGTTGAAGCCAAAGGAAGTTGTAGACAAATCAGAGAAGAAGATAGAGCTACCCAAAGAAGTTCATTAGATGCTACTAAAGTATCAAGGGATAGTGAGTGACGGACAACCAGTCACCTTACCACCTAAGAGGTTAGTAAGCCACCAAATAGACCTAATCCTTGGAGCTACCCTACCCAATAAGGAAGCCTATAAAATGACTCCCCAACAAAATGAAGAGATAGCTAGGCAAGTTCAATAACTGTTAGAATAAGGTCTTATAAGAAAGAGCATTAGCCCTTGTGCCGCACCCATTGTATTAGCACCTAACAAAGGGAGAACTTGGAGGTTATTTATAGACTCCATAGAAATCAATAGGATTACCATTAGGTATAGGTTCCCTATCCCTAGGATAGAAAACCTAATGGACTGTCTAGGAGGGGCTAGATACTCCACAAAGATAGACTTAAAAATTGGATACCACCAGATAAGGGTGAATGAAGGGGATGAGTGGAAGACAACCTTCAAAAATGTTGAGGGACTATATGAATGGCTTGTCATTCCATTTGGCCTATCAAATTCCCCATCAACCTTCATGAGGTTGATGAATGAGGTACTGAAAGACTACACTGGGAATTTTTTAGTAGTGTACTTGGATGACATACTCATCTTTAGTAGAACAAGAGAAGAGAACCTCAAGAACTTGGAATTGGTATTTAAGAAGATGTGGAGGAGAAGTTGATGATCAACTTAGAAAAGTGTGAATTCTTTAAGAGAGAGCTGGTGTACCTTGGTTTTTTACTGTCACAAGGTAACTTAAAAATGGATCCAAGAAAGGTTGAGGCCATCATCAATTGGCCTACTCCAAGGACAAGCACTGAGGTAAATATTTTTCATGGTCTTGCACAATACTATAGAAATTTTATTAAACAGTTTAGTGCAATATGTGCTCCTATGTTAGATACAACTAAGGGAGGCATGAAAACCAAATTTGTTTGGAATGAGCAAGCTAATAATGGATTTGAACTACTGAAAAAGAAGATAGAAACCCAACCAATTTTAGTGTTGCCAAGCTTTGAAAAATTGTTCATAGTGGAGTGTGATGCCAAGCTTTGAAAACTTGTTCATAGTGGAGTGTGATGCCAGCAATGTGGCAATTGGAGTATTCCTAAGTCGGGAGGGAAGACCAGTGGCCTTCCATTTGGAGAAGTTGAGTGAAGCCAAGAAGAAATATTCTTCTTATGACCTAGAGATGTATGCTCTAGTCCAGTCATTGAGAAAATTGAGGCATCACCTATTTCCAAAGGATTTGATAGTCTATTCTGACAACCAACCATTGAGTTTCTTGAACTCACAAGACAAATTGAGTCATAAGCACATAAAGTGGGTGGAATACCTACAATCATATACATTCAACATTAAACACAAAAAAGGGTTGCAGAATAAATTTGTAGACACTTTGAGCACAAGAGCATTGACCATTCAGGAGATTCAACTATAGAGTATGGGAATTGACAACTTCAAGGACATGTATGAAGAAGATGAGGAATTTGAAAACATCTACAAGGTATGTCAAGTGTATAAAAACCACTTTCATAGTCAATACTCTGAATACACTTTACAGTCTAGTCTATTGTTTAAAGGGGGTTAGTTGTGTGTCCCTAGGGGGTCAATACGAATGAATCTCATACAAGAGAAACACAATAGTGCACTTAGTGGCCATTTTGGGATTAATAAAACTTGGGAGTTAGTCCAAAGATTCAATTTTTGGCCCAAGATGAACTTGGATGTGAAGAGATATGTTGAGGGAGGTGTTATGTGTCAAAAAGCCAAAGGAAAATTTATAAATGCAGGCCTATATCAGCCCTTACCCATTCTAACCAGGCCATGGGAATGCCTAAGTATGGATTTTGTGGGAGGTCTACCCAAGATTAGACAAGGAATGGATAGTTTCTATGTTATTATAGACAGATTTAGTAAGATGGCTCACTTTGTGCCATGCAAGACAAAAAATGATGCAAGTCAAATAGCTTCTTTATTATTCAAGGAGGTTGTTAGGATTGATGGCTTACCACTAAGTATAGTGTCTGACAGAGACACCAAGTTTATGAGCCACTTTTGGAAGACACTTTGGCAAAAGTTGGGCACCAACTTATCACTTGGATCTGCCTACCATCCTCAGTCCGATGGTCAAACAGAGGTAGTAAATAGAAGCCTTGGTAATCTCCTAAGGTGTTTGATAAACGAGTATGGTTAGACATGGGACAAACTCATTACACAAGTAGAATATGCTTATAACGACACTGTTAATAGAACCACAGGGAAAATCCCTTTTGAGATTGTATATGGCATTCATCCTAGAGGCATTCATAAACTCAGAGACCTTAAAGATGGAGCTAAAGGCAACAGATATGCTGAGGAGTTTGCATATGCTATGCAAGAGGTCCATGACATAGTAAGTAAGACTCTCACTGAGAATATAGAGAAGATCAAGACCAAAGTGGATGAGAGAAGAAGGGATGTCCAATTCAAGATTGGAGATCTAGTGATGGTTCATCTCAATAAAGAAAGACTTCATAAAGGAACACCTCACAAGCTTTAGATGAAGAGAATTGGTCCATGTGTCATCCTAGACAAGTATGGAGCCAATTCTTACAAGGTGCAACTTCTGGAGGATTTGGGTTTATCACCAATATTCAATGTTGCAAACTTGGTACTGTACAAAGGCCCAATCCCTGATGTTGATCAGAGTTTGAATGAAGTCATACAAGAGGTTGAAGAACTACACTTGCCATCTACACCAATCAAACAAGAAGACAACAATCTGGATTCTAGAGTTTACAAGAAGACCAAGAAGAAGGAGTATAAAGAACACTTGATCAAATGGAAAGGAAAATCTGATGCATTATGGATCAAGGAAAGTGAGTTTAAGAAGTTGGGGGTTGACACCAACTTACTCAATCCAAGGGTGCATTGAAGCCTTTTGTTTAGGGGAGGATGGTGTAGGAGAACCTAGGCTATCCGCAATCCTTAGAAATGTTTGGCTTGTATCTGACCTTATCCAAGTCATAGATGTGTCTTTTATTTGAGGCCTAAGTAGGTCATTTGGACTAGGTGAGTTTGTGTTAGTACCAAGGTCACCAATTACTCATTGTTAGTTGTTTTTTTTAGTTTAGGCCTAGTCAGTCTAAGGTTGGGATTTGGGTTCAAAATGTGTTCTAGACCCATGAAGGATGTAAAATATTCCTTGAGGTCATTAAATAGGGTTAGTTCATCAAACTACATAGCATAGAGGCCCTATATTCTAGTTGGCATAATAAATACAAAAAAATGCCAAAAGTTGTCATCACATCATTTGCAAGAATTTGCAAATGTTGCATGCAACTCGACAACATAGGATCCCCACAAATGTAGGAGTGGGAATTGATTTCAAATGGCCTAGAATGGTGGAGAAAGGCATCTCAAACACTCTAAGGCTCAAATCCCAAGGAGATATTTTTTGTAAGCAAGTTTTTGAATAGCAAAAGTGACTGTAATTTTATGTTAGTGTATTTTTTGAGCATTTGGTGTTACAGATCTTGTTTATGGATTGAATCATAAGATCCAACTATTTATTAATATAGAAATGGTTTGATTTAAAACTTTTCCTTTTAGTGTGTTAGTTCTTTTGAGTTAATCTTCCAGTGGTAGGAAAATAATTGCAAACTAAGTAGTCTTCTGGTGTCTTTTAGCCAGTTTTTGCTTTCATGGATCCCACTTGAGATTAAACCATGGAAACCTTAAAAGGGTGGATTAATATCATATTGGAGCCTTTGTACATTCTATATATAGAGGTATGAGTTCAGGAGATGAGTGGATCTATTTTTAAACTCATGCCCTAGGCGAGTTAGGACAGCCTGGTTAGGTGCATAAGAGGTTAGAAACCTATTGTAGAGACAAGGGAATCAGATGGAGGATTGAACCAGGTTATGTAAGAGTGTTTTTAGGGTCTTATGAGTCCCTAGGTTCAATTTTAGATCTTTTCCAATCCAACTAGATTGATTTGTGAGGAGAATCAAACCATTGCTAGTAATGCACCAAAATATGCCTAAGAGCCCCACTTTCTAGGATAGTGTTGTATAGAAAATTTGGGGACCTAAGACATTATAAATCCTTTAGGTCTCCAAAAAGGATATCTGGATCCCAAAATATTTTTGGGGGTTGTGTGTGAGTTTTGCAAGTTATTCAAGGAAAACCATCTGGATAGGGCTAATAGAGCCATTAGGCCTAATTGGACAGTTTGAAGACAAGTTGTGAACTTCATTACTTGAAGTGGGAAAACCTACGGATTTTGAATTGTTTGAGAGTAAGGAGGACATCACAAGTTCCCACATTGCCCTTGTAGCATGGAGTATGTTGGAATGGATAAATTTGCATTAGTTTCTTCAAGTCTTTTTAAGCATTGAGACAAAATAAAGATAGTTGTCATCCAAGGTGAAATCACAATTATTGTAACTCATAGAGAAGAGTAAGGTGAGGTCTTAAACATAGTGTCTATTGACTTAGGGAGATATTATAGTGGAGTTAGGATCCTAATAGGAATAAGACAAGATAAGTCATGTCTTGTGGTATTGTACAAGCACACTTTAGAGCTTACTTCTATCAGTGCACTCAGAAGAATGTTGTAGAATTAAGGAAAGAAGATACCATGTTTTTCCTCATGAATTGATCACAAATGGGGAGTACCACATAGTGAATATCAATAGAGAAACAAAAAAAGAGAGATCAAACACTTCACATAATGCCTTGAAGGTAATAGAAATGATACCCTAGCTCTCAAAGCTCGTGGGTCATCAAGCATTCCAAATGCAAAGATGTAAACAATTACAATATTAAACAATTAGCTCATAAACAATGCATGATTCCATAGCTTGCAGACCACAAGCCATAAAGACATTACCTCATGATATGATCATAAACGGGGAGTACTGCATAGTGAATATCAACAACAAAATAAATAAAGAGGGATCAAACACTGCATGTTATCAAAATAGAATGGGAGTGGTGATTCAATGCATCTACAACCTCAACAACATGGCAAAATTGCTCCAATAACAACAAAGACATTACAAATGCCAAGATCACAGTTTCAATGAAATAAACAGTGTATATATAAAACAATATATGGTGCACAACAACAAGCATGCAATGACAGTAATAACATCATACATATATAAGTATATATATATATATGTATGTATGTGTATGTGTATATGTATCTCTATATAACAAACAGAGGTCATAAAAGGGTAATGTGGTTCTCAAACAGTGTTTGTTATATAGAGATACATATACACATACATATATATATATATATATATATATATGTATATATACATATATATATATATGTATATATACATATATATATATATATATGTATATATACATATATATATATATATATGTATATATACATATATATATATATATGTATGTGTATATGTATCTCTATATAACAGGGTAATGTGGTTCTCAAACAGTGAGCTCATAAATAATGCATGATGCCCTAGCTTGCAACCTATGAGCCATCAAGACATTACCTCATGAAATGATCATAAAAATGGAGTACCCCATAGTGAATATCAAAAACAAAAAAATTAAGAGAGATCAAACACTTTAGACAATGCCTTGAAGGTAATAGAAAAGATGCTCTAGCTCTCAAAGCTTGAGGGTCGTTAAGCATTCCAATTGCAAATATATAAACCATGCCAGTACTAACGTTCATATTGTGCCATCAGATCAACAAATTCCATCAAGATGAAATTTAGTTAATGAGAAGACAAAGTTCGAATGCCTACCTCAAGTCATGGCTTCCATATGATTGATGGTGCTCTATTTGTTATATATATATATATATATATATATATATATATTGTGTGTAAGATTAACACCTTCATGAAATTAGGATTAGAAACAACAGCTCTATAGAAATAAAATGCTATTTAATCTAAGAATTAAAGTTTAAAACCCATGACATCTCATGGTTCTCTATCTAAGCTTTGTTAAGAGAGCTCTTAGTCTTAATCTCTCCCAAGGACAATCCTAGAACAAGAAGTAAAAGATAAACAATGCTCTAATCTAGCTCAAAATCCTCCAAGATATGATATAAACCAACACATGCTTCTAAACATGATATTTTAAATGCTATGCAAATGCTGAAATATTTTCAAAAGCTCTCAAATGCTCTCCAAATGCCTATAATAACGATGCTTTGCTCTTGAAATTCTTGGATCCCAAACACAAAGAAACTGGCTTGTATTTATAGCAATTTCCCAAGGGTAAGGGGTAGAGTGAGTTGATCATAATCAAGCTTTGGTTGAGTAAAAAGCTTTGAGGTGTTTTCAAAAGGAGTGAAAGTTGGTTGGTTGTCCTCAAAGAAATTAGGAATTATATAACTCAATCATTTAATTAATTTAGCCATGTAAGGGTGAATGGGTTGGATTTGATTCTTTTGATTTGAACTATACAATTAATTGATTTAAAATCAATTTCATAATTTTGATTAATCTCTTTTAGGCTTGAATTTAATTATTTGATTTCATGATTATTTAATCATTTGATTTAATTTGATTGTTGTCCACTTTGCTTGATAAATGTCCATCTGATTTGATCCATTTTAATGCATTGAGATCAGATTTGAGGCATTTGGCTAAGATTTGAAATTTTGAATGCTTAAGATACACCTGGGCAATTTTTGGGTGTCTAGAAATGCCCCTCTTTGAATTGATGTGTGAAGCACATTGATTCAAAGAAAGCTTGATGTCTTGATCATTGATTTGATACTGATGAGTTGATTGAATGATATAAAAAACTGATATAAAACTCTGATAAGAAATCCTAATATGAAACCCTGATTTGAAAATTTGATGCGAAATCCTAATTTGAAACTCTGATTGGATGCCTTGATTTGAAACTTGATTTGAAACCCTAATTTGAAACTCTGATTTGAAACCTTGATTTGAAACTCTGATTTGATGCCTTGATTTGAAACCCTGATTTGAAACTTGATTTGAAACTTTGATTTGGAACTTTGATTTGAAACTTGATTTGATGCCCCACTGATAAAGTTTGAA
This sequence comes from Thuja plicata, assembly GCA_018584345.1. Taxonomy (NCBI): domain Eukaryota; kingdom Viridiplantae; phylum Streptophyta; class Pinopsida; order Cupressales; family Cupressaceae; genus Thuja; species Thuja plicata. Next base: position 3,475,673 of record MU228389.1, on the reverse strand, counting down.
ATTTTAATGCCCCAGATTTTATATAAGATATGATGCAGAATCCCAGTTGGATGATATGATGATGCTCCCTCAGAAATGAAATCATATTGATCTCAGATGTGAAAAATTTGATGAACAATGCTGATAGAATAGATCCAAGATGATTGCATTTCTAATAAACAGTGATGCTGAAAAGATGTCAAAAAAAATGCCCCAGTATGCAGAATATGTAGATTTGGTTTAACTGGGTCAAAAGTCTCACAAAATTAGGGTAAAATAGCTTAAATGGGTTGAAAAACCCAAATTTACTATTCATTTTCACTTTTCACTATTGAGATTTTGATCTGATCCTCTGACAATTGACAGTGATGGTGGTCCCCATTCAAGAGCATAGGTTCAAGCGAGCACATTGATATCAGAGACCTCCTGACTACGGGCCTCCGATGAGTGGTTTGAACTTTCCTAGTGTATTTATTGCTCAATAAATAGTATTTATTACATGTTTTTAATGCTTTCTAGGTAGACATTTGTGAAAAGATGCATAGGGTATTTTAAGAGCCACTTAGGGCAGAGAAATGTTTCTTCTGTGCATTGAAAACCCATGTAGGAGCACTAGCCGCCTAAGAGTTAGCGAAAAAATTCAACCCAAATAGCCAAAAGCCTCCTAGGAAACCCTATGTTTTAAAGGCCACTTAAGATCATTAAAAAGTCGCATAGGAATTTAAAAGGCTGCCTACTTAGCAAATCACCACCTCCGATGATTAAAGTGCTGCATATAATTTTTTAAATGTCGCGGGGCTTAAAAAGCCGTGTACACTTATTGAAGTGCCGCCTGCCATGAAGTTTGAAAACTGAGAAGAAAATAGATGAAGTCTATTTGATCGATCATCTAGATAACTTGATTGAATTCCAAGCTAGAAAATGTACATCCATAATGTCACTTAGTGTTTAGGATATTGGAAAAGTCATATTGATGAATGTTTGATAGGTCAATCGGATTGATGAAAATGATTACAAATTGTCCTTGTATCTCAAGATCTAGAGGTTAGGAGAAATAAGTTGATGCGCTCAAAATAGAGCAAAAATAGATTTAATGTGTTTGATTGACTTAGAATGATCCACCAATAGAAAGACTAATATGATTTTTTGGTACTCAAAAATACAAGGTTTTTGAGTACCTTGTTAAAAATTTTGCATTTTGGCCCCTTATGAGAACTTTTAAGCCTTTTTTCCCAAATGCAATTCTAAAGTTTTTCATACATATTAGGTAGTCATCACTCTTGTTTAGACATAATAAGACATCCCAGATCATCAGATTCAAGTTTTGAGTCATTTAGTAATGTCTTGTTTTGAGCACTTGTCTTTTTTTGCATATGCTGATTATAGTGTCAAATTGTTGTAACTAGCCTACTTTGTTTCTGAATAACTCATATCCTGTTGAGTTTCATAGTTCACCACTTTGGGAATGTTTAATATGTATATTAGAGAGCTTATGTTTTAAATCCTAAGTCATTTTGAATCAATTTGATAAGTTTTCAGTCTCCCCAAGGTTGGTCCTGCAGAACTATCCTATTTCTCTGTCATGTCCAGATATCTAAATAGCCTACTTTGAGCTTCTGCAAGTTGTACCCTGTTGAATGCATTGCATAATTGAATGTTTCCCCATGTTGAAAACATGAAAGTGTACCCATTTGAAGAGTTTTAGACTCATACCAATCCAGTTGTTCACTTTCCCAACTTGATTCCAAATCCAATTTATGCATATTTGCTGAGTTTAAAATCAGGAAAATTGTAAGATGCTAACTTTGCAAATTGATGCCGATAGATCAGTTCACCTTCAGTGCAAGCTAATTGAAGATTCATGTTCCATGTGCAAAGGTGAATCAATTTCTAGAGGTTCAAATTATGGGGGCTCTTTTTGATTAGTTTGTGAATCAAAATTTGAAGACAGTTTGTGTAGTTTGGCAGTGCAAAGCAGAGGTTTTTAAAAAAAATTTAAGTTATAAAAGGGAAAAATGAAACCATGGAAAGGGGAACCCAGACCTCTAGAGGGAACTTATGATGTCCATTAGAAAGAAAAGTTAGCCATTAATGAGCAGCATTTGGAGGCAACTTTTAAAAATCTAAAAATGCAAGTGCACAGCCAGCCACGTTTTTGGTCATATCTCAAAAACTACAATCTGGGTTGGGCTTCTTTTTGGATATGTTTGAAATGACCATGTCAGAAATCTATAGTAAACATTTGAGAAAAATATAAGTTGAAATGAAAAAGTTATGGCTCTCTGAGTATTGGCAGCAATAGCAAAGTTTTGAAAATGCATAGAGATATATCCCACATGCATGGGGTTGTGAAAGTTTTAAGTATTCATATGCTCCATCACTTAGTATATCATTTGAAGAAAGAACCAAGAGGCCATTTGGTGGGTCTCTTGGTTGAAATTTCAAAATTATAGTAGGCCCCATTATTTTAGAGTAAAAATGCAGAAGGTTAGTCTCCTTGTCTCCAAGTCTCCAAAGCTAAGAAAATCATCTAGAGACTTAGAGACTAAAGGTAGTCTCCAAGTCTAACCATAGTTGACAAAATAATTCAGAGACTTAGAGACTTCACTATAAAAGTTGACTATAGTTAAAGTGCAGTCAATGTATAGTCAAGTTAAGCTCATTCAGAGACTTAGAGACTAAAGGTAGTCTCAAAGTCTCCAGATCTAACCAAAGTTAATGAAAATTTCAATAGACTTAGAGACAATGAGAAAAAGGTTGACCATGGTTAAAGTGTAGTTAAGGTGAGGTTAAGTAAAGATCTAGAGACTTAGAGACTAAAGGTAGTCTCCAAGTCTCCCAACAAACTCATGGTTAGCAAAAGGATCTAGAGACTTAGAGACTAAGTTAGTCTCCAAGTCTCTAGATAGACTGAAGGTTAAGAAAAGCTTCAAGAGACTTAAAGACTACATGGTGCAGGATAACTGTGGTTGAATTGCAGTTAAGGTTGAATTCAAAGACTTAGAGACTAAGTTAGTCTCCAAGTCTCCAAATAGACTCAAGGACAAGAAAATGATTTAGAGACTTAGAGACTAAAGGTAGTCTCCAAGTCTCCAAATCAAATCAGAGTTAAAGGAATTATTCAGAGACTTAGAGGCAAAGAGGAAAAGATGACTGCGATTAAAAGGTGAGTTAAAAGGCCAGTTTAGAGCAGCAAATCAGTATGTGACAAGTGTCAAAATCTAGTGGATTCTGGGAGAAAAGGGCATAAAATAGAATTATAAAAGGAGAAAATGCATAGATTTCAAGATTAAAATGATTTGAAATGTTATAGTTTGTGCATGGAATATTAAAAGGAATATAAAATCAAATTTGCATAAAATATTAAATATGTATAGCATTTTCTATAGTCTATGTGCAGATTTTTTTTATTTTTCAAAGATTTGAAAATGCATTCTGGGAAGAATTTTCAACACAGAGGAAATCAGATGTTTTGCAAAATAATAGCAAATTTGGACAGAATGAAGATTAGATTATGGAGATCAGATTTGCATAGAAAGAAGAGATAAAATACATATATTTTATTTGCAAAATCATATTCATATTTGCTTTCTGAGAGATTTTTTGAAGAAGAATGAAATCATATTTTATCAGATTAATATCAGATTTGGAAAGCTTCTCAGTGGTAGAATAAAAGAGTTATAATGAGGATAAAATCAGATTTTAAAAATACAAGTGGAGTTAAAAATTGATTAAATCAATCAGATATTTTGAAGACTTAGAATGCAAGTAAAATCAGATTTTTGAAGTCACCGAGAAGGATCAGATTTTTAAAAAACAAGGAATGAGTGCAAATCAGATTTGAGAGAAGGATAGCTGTTTGTGAGACACAGTTTTTAGGGTTTCTTCTCTTCTATATATCTTCTTCTTTTCTCAGTTGTAATGGTTCCTTTCCTCTGCTCTGTTCTGGTTTTTTCCTTCAGATGCCCAAAGTAGGTCCCTATTGGTCTGATGAAATTTTATTGTAAGTTATACTTTTATTTTTTTGTATATTTTAAAGGCTTATTGTCTGAATGTGTTGAAACAGAATCCATTAATAGAATACAGTGTAGTTTTCCCTCTTTCATATTATCTTGTCTCTTTGCATTTTGTTTGTGCTCTAGTGTGTTTCACTTGTAAGGCATTTGAAATACACCTGCTACAAGGTAGTTTGTCTAATTATTTATGAGTTCCTTTCAAGGAGAGGACTAAGTTTCATAGATGATTTCAGAGAGAAAAGCATTGTGATAAGGATTTGATGCAGATGTATGTATATGAGAGGATAGTTTGTAAGGCACTCTATCTCAGTTGCATGTAGTTTTTAAGGCACTCTACAGTATCTTTATTAGTTTATCTCTGTTGATTCATGTTTTCATTGACTCTTTTTCTAAGGGATAGGCACTGGTCTAGAGTATAGTTTGCAGTTTATTCTTCATCCAGTATCAAAATCATTTTAATTAAATATATTTCTGTTACTTAGAAAAAATGAGTTGAACTCATTAGGGACTCATATCAGTAGGATAGTGTTGATTTTAGTGATTCCTTGGAGAGTGAATCAACTAGGTTATTCCTTCTTAAAAGGAAGAAGGATGAAAATCCTTGTATCAGTGATTTATGCTATATTTACAATCATGGTTTGTATGGTTAAACTTTGCATTTGGTTATGCTTGGTCATTTGCAAGGTGTTTCATAAGTTGGTTTTACAGAGATACATAGCAAATCAGTGTCCACATTAATATATACTGTGTAATCAGTAATCATAAAGAGGTAAAACCTGCCTAAGTATTTGTGGAGCTCAAAAATGAAGAAGGATCTTATCCAATCCTTAGAAATTAGGCTTTCCCTTTATCTGAATCAGTATTAGAAGGCATAGTGTTCAAGTAGTCATTTCAAGCACTGTGATTCATACAAGAAAAATCCCTAACAAATTGGCGACTCTACTAGGGATAAGTAAAAGGGCAGCAAGTTTAAGATGTTCAATTCCTTGCTTTGCTAAAATATCCTAGAGTATGGTTAAGAGAGACAGTTATAGAGTCTGGATTTCAAAAGAAAAGATATATTTCTTATGATTTATAAAGTGAGTCAAGTATGTATGTTGTTTTCTGCAAACTGTCTGAAAGTTTTTAGTTTCTCCAAGATAGTATCAAAAGGATCTCACTACTGGTGAGTGGCGACTCTGAGTTCTCTAATTTGTACTAGTGTGCATGTTAAAGAAAGACTACAAATGAAGGTGGACTTATAGCAATAGTGTCAGTAGATTTTTGGGCTCCTATGGCTATGGACGAAGCCAAGTAAGGAATCAATAAAGGGCTTTATGTGTGGTGTATGTGAGATTTTTTATTTGAAGAAGTCATAGCTGGAAAAAAGATCTCAACCAGTTGCAAATATTTTTCTCTACAACAAACTGGCAGCTTTACAATACAACTGATTTGGAGGTGACTTCAAATAAATAGTTTGCAGCAACTTCTTCATACTCCAGGTATTTTTATTTTCATTGGATAAGTCTTTTGTTCCATGAAAATTAGTTATACATAAGTTTTCCCTATTAAGTGGTCAGCACTAAGTTAAGAGGGGAAAAGAGGTAGTTTGTAATCTTTTTGACTGCTAAGATGTCACAATCTAGTGATTGGAGGGGTAGTGATTTGTTTGGGGTAATTAGTTTTGAGGGTATCTATGGATATCTGAATCATATTCCATCAAAGGTTAGGGAGTGTTTGCCAAAGTTTACTGGTTTTGGTGAACAGTTAGTTGAAGATCATTTAGAAAAGTTTGCTGACTTGGTAGACATCCCTAACATTTCACATGAGGATATATTGATGAAATTTTTTGTAATATCCTTTGTTGATGTTGCAAGAAATTGGTTTGGGAATCTACCTCATGGCTCAATAGAATCCATGGAAGCATTAGAGGCTTCTTTTATTAAAAGATTTAGTGATTTTGAGCAGCTTAGAAATATAGAGCAATGTAATGAAATAGAGCATAGTGAAGAACATGACATATCTAAATTAAATGATCCTATATCAGAATATGAGCTTGTCAAAGAAAAGACAAATATGTTGAGGAAAAGACTTCAAGAAAAGGTGGTGCTACTTTTACAAGAACACATGAGGAGAGAGGAAGGTGAATCACCAAGTGATTTTTACATAAGATTTGCTGATAAACTAAAAAGTTATGGTATCATTTTTTGTCCTCAGGATATTGTATGGGTAGATTTATTTGTTGAGCTTTGTTTTCCTCATACATGCAATTTACCAATTTCTTAGAGGGAAATTTTTTTCAGCAAGTTACAGAATGGATAAATGGTTTAGAAGATGCTTCTTCTAAAGACATATCAAATGTTGAGAATAATGATATTGAATCTGAAAATTCTGAGATTATTGAAGAATCTAATGATAAATCCGAGAGTGAATCTAAATTTAATGATATTAAAAGTGATAAAGATGAATATATGTTTAGTGATGATGAAGAGTCTACTACTAGTGAAGATATTGTTGATTATGATATTGATATAAAGCTTTATAAGTGGCAAGCCTGTAAGGAAACTCAGGTGCGGAAACAGCTTCCTACGCTAATCTCTATAGGAAAGTATTGTGCAAATTCTTTTAAATCCTTACAATTACAGATTCGTTAACTACTTGAACAAAGATATTGCAACCAC
>MU228389.1:3437541-3453476 GCA_018584345.1 Thuja plicata | reverse complement strand
TGCAGTTTCACTTTGTGAGAGATATGGTGGAAGATGGAAAGGTAAATTTGGAGAAGGTAGATACTATGAAGAATGTTGCAGATGCATTAACAAAACCAATGGGCACTGTGAAGTTCAGATGGTGTTCAGAGTCTATGGGCCTTTTGTCCTATAGCGGTTAGTTCTTGTTATGTTCCTATTGCTCTTACAAGGTGTTCAACAATTGGGAGAATGTTAGGAATAAGGTGTCTCAACCTTGAATAATTCATATTCTTGTTATTTGTTTTTTAAAATGTATTTCTTGCAAATAATATAATTAAGTGTGAGTGTACATATCTAGTTGGCATGTTGATGTGTCAGCATCTTGAATTGTGTGTAAGGAGATGATGGCTGAAATGGTTATGACAGTTTCCTATGACACGTAAGAGATATTTCTAGGAGATTTCAATGACAGGTGAAGACATGTAAGACATGTGGCAACTGATAAAGTTGAGTACTTTACACTCTTCCATAATCGTGGGGTTTGGGGAATGGTAAAACCTTAGAGAATGGTAAAACCCTAATACAGCTATCCTTGGAAGTTGCCCTAAAAAGGAAAGTGCAATGATATAAGCATATTTTTAGGGTTACAGGATAGGATACAAAAAGAGTGTATTGTTGGTATAATCTGGTGCTATTGGATTTGTCTGTGTGTGTCAATTGTCTCGTAAAAAGAACTTGCATTGCAAGTGTGCTGTAACCATTGTGTTGAAGATAATACATTGTCCAAGTTTTGGAGTGCTGTGGTTTTTTACCGAAAGGTTTTCCCCAGGGTAAATCATTGTGTCATTCTCTATTTTTTGTATGCATGGTATGTGGCTGCAATATCTTTGTTAAAGTATTTAACCAATCTGAAATTGTAAGGATTTAAAATAATTTGCATAATACTTTCCTATAGAGATTAGTGTAGGAAGCTGTTTCCACACCTGAGTTTCCTTACAGTAAATTGTGATTCAGTGTATGATAGCAGTGTATGCAGACGAGTGTATGGAGACAACACCATTGATGATGATTGTATTAATTGGGCACATTTTGCCTCTTTTCCCATTTTTCTAGCATTGTTAGGGGTAGTGATCAGAAGATTACTTCTTCCAGATAGGAGAGGTCATGGCTTTGCAGTTGGATTAGCCCAAATACTGGAGGACTTGATTGCACATCCTCAGAGATTTGATTGGGGTTCTTGCATATTAGCACAATTATATCATGATTTTCTTGAGGTTGTATATAGGCATAGTGTAGATCTATCATTAGGTGCAGTGTTATTATAGTTGTGGACTTGGGAGCATATCCCTATCACAAGACTAGTTTCAGCATGAGTGTAGGCCCAAGGGTATCCGTATGCATTTTTGTATGATGGCATGGTTGTCTAGCATCATCTGGGAAAGGTTGAATTTTGGAGACACACTATTGATGATAAAGATCAGGTTGTGTGGAGGCCATATCTACTTTGTGAGAGTTGGTGAGAGGATGATGATCAGTTTCCATACATGTTTTTTCCTTGGTGGATGATCAGTCGATTGCCACTAGTTATTGATAGATTTTGCTTTGGGAGAGTGCTCCGTCAATACGGCCAGGTTTAGGACATGCCTCAGGGTATGGCACTTTATGCTAGAGTATAGGCTAAGAGATCTATGTGGGGAGCACAAGTGGAATATCAGTTGGCTTGTTTATAGATTGATCAGTTGGGATATGTTATGTGGGATATGATGACGCATGTAGTAGATGCAAGCATGTCAACCGAGTATTGAGAGTGGTTTATGCGACATCACTTTGTCAGATTTACAGATCTAGTAGAGACTATTCCTGATGTGGATGAGCTTTCTGATGATGGCGGGGATGATGTTGATGATGGTGATGATGGTAGGATGCCTCAGAGATAGAGGGTTTAGAGGGCACCTAGGGATCCTAGAGAACAGAGAGTTGCAGGACCTCAGATGCGGGGTGGACATGTTAGAGGCTGAGGTGGTGGATTTAGGTAGCTGAGATAGGGACTAGCATAGGCATAGGTACCCCAGGGATAGGCTCCTATTAGAGTTGGTGTAGACTGGGCTAGGAAAAGAAACCGACATGTTCAAGTGGCCAGAAAGGTTCTAGTACAAGGATAGATTCCTCAGGTTGATCCACAGAGTAGCACGACACCAGTGATACAACAGGTTCCTTTAGCACCACAAGCACCTCAGGCTCCTCCAGCATCATAGGAACCTCTATTTCCTCCCATTGTGGATGGCTTAGTGCAGGATGTTTGAGGTTTACAAGTAGGGATGACTACAGTTACTGTTTGGTTAGATTAGGTTTCTACTACGTTGTAGCAGTTTCTGACTACATTAGCTCAGTTACCTACTAGTGTGAGCACTAGTCAGGCACCTCCCAGTACATAGGATAGAGCAAGTGACAGGGATCCTGATGGTGTAGGGGGTTCAGGTATAGGTATTGCTAGAGATGGATCAGGTGCCCCTGCTGGGTCATGAGACAAATCTATGATATCTTGATATAGCTTTGATGATGTATCATATGTATTTTTTTAATTAGGACTTTGATGTATGGATCATTTGTTGATGTACCTTTGATGTACTAATTTGTGTTATATACATTGATGATGGACATTTATCTATGATTATCTTTGACTCCTCTTTTGATGATGTTGTTATGAGATTTCCTTTTATGCATGTCTACATGCTTATATGATGCATTTACTTAAATTATGCTATGGATGCAATGCCTTAGAGTAGGACATAGATAAATGGATGCAAATGATGTTAATGCAACTTATTTCTATATGCTTTTCTGATTTAAACATGATGTATGGATTATGCAATGAAATGATATGGATGCAATACTTAGTGGAATGATAAATGAATGCAACTATCTTTTTGATTTTTTGGATGTATGCAACTTAATTTATGATGTGCAATTCTAAATGATTTGGATAAATGAATAATGATTAATGTTTCTTGTTTTTTATTTTCTCTTGATATTAATATATAATGAATAATGAATAATGAATAATGATTAATGATTATGAATGAAAAGGATAATCTCATATTGATGACTAGAAACCATTAAATTGATGAAATGTTGTCAACTTTAATTCCCCCCCACCCCTTGTTCTTGAAAAAGTGCTAGAAAGACAAGCCATTTTAAAATAACTTGGAGATGCAATTAATCTAACATGCAAATGCAATTAATCTAACATGAAGATGCAATGCAATGCAACTAATTTTCCTTGAGGTTTGTGAAAGAACTGCAAACTGAGATATATTTTCATCATTGAGCAGTGTGGAACTAGGAGTCGATACAATCCTTACTGGTGCCACTGCGACCATAAGAATATGAATATGAATTTCTCTCATGTGGTAACCCCCTCTATGAAACCAAGTACAACTTGCACTAGTTGAATGACCAATTATGGGAGTATGAATACCGGTTTGATCGGATTCAATGTCGCAAGTGGATGTTGGTATTAAGATAATGAAAATCTAAATAGCCAAGGTATCCTTTTGCATGAACAAACAAAGGTTAACCCTTCTTCCCATATGAATTTCCTCGATGGTTCTTTAATGACCATGTCCTTAGACTAATTCACACAAGTTAAAGGATCTTCCTCAAAACAGTCACTCAGAAGCTTAAGAAAACATCATGTCTTTATCATTCCCAATCTAGTCGAAACATCATTGATTAGCTAAAAATAACATGACTCAAAAAAGGTCAATGAAAACTCATCAAAAATTTCCAAGTGTTTGTGAAATGTATCAAGATTTTCAAATAAGAATTCTAGACAGTCTGATCATTTAGGGTGTGTCAATTTTTAGTCCTGATAAAATAAGTCAATGAAACCAGTGATTTTTTTAGTGGCTAATATTTGCCAATTGGCTAATTTTTGAAATTTGAGAATCCAAAATTGGCTAATAATTCAAGGTTTAAGGTGACCTAAATCACCAAATTTTTACAAAATTTTATTTTAGAAATATTTAAATCGCCAAATAATTTATTTTATTAAAAATTTGAACTCAAAGATTCGCCAAATATTTGATAGATGTTTAGATTCAATTTGCCTAAATTTTATCAGTTATTATAGAAATCTAAATTAATGCACCAATAATATATCATAACTATTAGTTATAGTAGGGTTGTGTCACTAATATTAGTTGTCATTATTGATTTAAAATATAATCTAGTGATCTTCATTATATTCTATGAGGAAAAAATGTTACTATCTTAATTGTAAGGCTTATTAGGGCTAATATTTCCTTTGGATTGTTGATAAATCAATGACACTAAAGAAATTTTGGGTCCTATTATAATAATAAAAATAACGATACATTTATCTCACACAATACAATCAGGATTATTTGATTATATTTTAAATAAATGGTAGCAACTAGATACTATAGAGTTCCCTTAAACCTATCAAATATTTTCATAGTTAGCCTGATAATTTTCTATAAGAAATATTTTTTCTTTAAATATAATTATTTTTGATGGTCATTAATGAAATTTTTGTTATTGTTTGAGATTCACCAATATTTTCTACAAAAAAATTGTGATTAAAAAATATTCGCCAATACAAATAATTTTTTCTCACAAAAAATTGAGAGATTCGCCAATAACAATTAATTTTTTTAAAAATAAAATAAAAGATTTGCCAAGATTTTATATATTTTTATAGAAGGGGGTTTCTTAAAGTTATCCCTGAATGAAACTCAAGGATCATGTTTATGTGATCGAATTGTTTAGGGTTGAACAATGATATTGATCAAAGGTTCCAAAATATCTCTCTTCTGAATATGAAAAACTGCTTCTGATGTGTGACCAAGATGTTGTACTGTTGAATCCATTTGGTACCAAAAATTTATGACGCGTGCCCCCAAGTGATAAATGTGATCAATGCAAAACTTAGGGCAATTGGACCTAGAATGCGACAAAAATGTAGCTCTGAGACTTTATTAGGATGATGCATAAATGACGAATGCAATGAAGATATGGACAAGTGAGATGATGAAACACAATATGTACAAATGCAACGAGGAAAGACCTAAGGGACAAAAGGCGCCTATTTCCAAGTTGTCACCTTTTGGGATTATTTCTCTTTTTTCTTTTTTTTTGCTACCAAGGTGCCTATTGCTATGTTTTCACCAAGGTACTTTTTTCTCTTTTTCAAATATTTTTGGCTTTTTTGATCTTTCTAATTTTTTTGTATTTTGATCTTTTCTCATTTTTTTGGTATTTTTGACTTTTTCCATGTACAAAAGTGATGTTGAATCATCTGATACTCTCAACTTATACTCTTTCTTTTGATACTCTTTCCTCTAAATTAGGTGTGAAACCTCTTAAGATGAATGCTATTGATAGGTTCTTTCAATTCATCACCATCACAATCAACCAATTTGTAGGTCCCTATTCCAAATGAAGAAACAATGACAAAAGGACCAAGCCAATTTGCTTCACATTTTCCTTTCTTTTCTCTATCAACCTGATTTTCTGGATTTTCTCTCAATACTAGATCTCCTACTTGAAAGGTTCTTGGTTTAATATGATTGTTATAGTTCCTTGAAATTCAATTCTGATACACCTTCAAATGATCATAGGCTTGAGTTTGATGTTCCTCCAACATTTCTAATTGTTGAAGGCAGGATACTCTATAATCCTCGTCTATGATTAATCCATGCAAGAAAACTCTTAGGGATGGTATTTCAACTTCTAAAGGTAGAACAACTTTGGCCCCGTAAACCAATGAAAAAAGTGTGGCACCTATTGGGTTTCGAATACTAGTCCTATAGGCCTATAATTCTGGATTGATATGAAGATGCCAATCTTTTCCTGACTTGCCGACGGATCTCTTAAGGATTTTAAGGATGTTCTTGTTGGTAGCTTCTTCTTTTCCATTACCTTGGGGATAGTAAATGGATGAAGAGTGATGGGTAATATGGAATGTGTCACAAAGTTCATCAACATCTTTGTTCTTAAACTATTTTCCATTATCCGTGATGATGGCGTGAGTAATGCCATTGTTAATCTCTAAGTTCTATTGATGACTAGTGACCAACACTTAGTCATTCACTTAGGCAATTTTAGTTGGCTATCACTGTGGCTGAGCTAAAACTATGCAAGGCCGAGCAACATTGCCGAGCAGTATTTAGGTTGCTGAGTTGTATCATGTCGAGCTGAGTAGGATACTTAGTGCCGAGTGACAGAGATGTTAAGTGTCAAGCAGAACAATTTTTGTATACATTTCTAGAATGATTCAAACTTTGAGGATAAGTGTTCGGGCTGACTTGTATAAGCTTTTTTAGCTGACTTATCTATGCATTTAATATTTTCCTATGGAGTTAGTTATGCATTTAATTGTTTTATCCTATGCATGACCTATTGTAATTATAATGCCTTGGATACATAAGTATTAGATCTTGATTATTGATCTAGATCTCACTATCAGACTTGAATAGATATATAAGATTGCTTCTAATCCATATTTTGTAAGTGTGTGGAGAGAAGTGGTGACTACATTTTAAAGTGAAATGCATAGAGGGTTATTTTATTAAGAAGCAGAGATCAAGTAGAGTGACAACATAGTGAAAAATAGAGTAAAGACATATCAGATTGTGAGATCATAGAAGGTACTGGAAAGAGGGGATTTGTCATCAGCATCTGAGTGCATAACGAAGGATCATTACTTGAAACATTCTAATCATTGTATCAGGTGAAAATATCTTAACAAAGTGGTTCTAGCAGGCCTTTCTAAATCTCCTAACAGAGTGCTTACTTTATTGTAAGTTGAAATCCTTTCACAAGGTAGATTGTAATGATCCTTAGCTCTTAACCGGGCAGACCTTTAACCGGGTAGATTACATTTTGTAATCAACTTTTGTAGCCCTAACAGGCACACTTTATTGCAGTAGTAGTGAAGAATTTTGTGGGTGTCATCCCCACCCCAGTTTTACCTATTTGGGTTTCTGGGTTACCAAGTTCTTGTGTTATGAGTTATTTACTTCATTGTGTGGATGCTATTTGACATTACATTAGATTCATATATGTATGAAGGTGGATCAATTTTTTTTAAGTGTTTAAATTTGAAGATCTGATTCACCCCCCCTCTCAGTATCTTGCTTTCCCATTATTGTATTTCCAACAATTGGTATCAAAGTTTAGTTCTCTAGAAATTCATAATCATCTTGAGAATACAAATCTTGAGATGGAGATCTACAAGATGGGTAAAGTCATTGAGAATCAAAAGATTGATATCCAGCTAGCACTACAACAACTTGAGACATCAAGACAAGAATTCAAGAAGTCCTTGATAGCAAGGAAAGATTTGGCCAAAAAAATGAATGACACTCATTATCAGGAAGAGGACACCACAAATCTATTTCAGAATGGAGATTCTACTGAGAGTGATGCAGCAATAGCAGATCTACTAGAAAAGAACAGTGCACTATGTGAAGAAGTCAGAAACTTAAAAAAGGAACAAGAAGCCCAATCAATAAGAATGTGTGAAGTTGTTGAACAGAAAAAGAAAGCCAAAGATGACAAGGCTATGGTAGAAGAAGACAAAAGAGTGATGACTAAAAGGCTTGATGAAAGAACACAAGACGTAAAAAAAATGATAGTCAATCAAGTTGACATGGAAAATCAACTTCTACTTGTGAATCAGGAGATCAGCAGGGAAGACTTGGAGATTGTAAATCTTAGATTTGAGAATAGTCAGTTGAAAGATGAATTGAGATCTAAGAAAGAACTTAACAATAGAGTGAATGATCCCAATGTAGCTTTGAGCTACTTTGAACAACTAGTGGAAGCATCAAGAAGACCTAAAGATTCTTCTGGATTAGGTCACACTGAAAACATACAACCACTGAAGAAGGAGAATCATCTAAGATGGGTGAAAGAAGGTATGCAAAGCCAAGAAACAACAAACCTATTTTCCACCACTGTGGGAAACTAGGTCATATAGCAAACATTTGTTGAAGCAAGAATGGTAATTCCAATCCTAAAGCTAACTTTAACGGTTATTGCTTTAACTGTAATAAGTTTGGACATCAAGCACGTGAATGTAAGGCAAAGGAAAGAAATGCATCTTCCACACCTAGACTCAATGGTAATTGTTATAACTATCAAAAATATGGTCATAGAGCACAAGATTGTAGATCTAAAGATAAACAACAATGGACATCAAAGGCACAAGAGAAATCACCAAGAAAAGGCAATACTTACAATTGGGACTGCAACACAAGGCATAGTTGTCATTGCTGTGGTGAGTATGGACATGTTCCAGAAAATTGCATAAGGACACATTTGAGAGGAAATTCTAAAATTTGGATGAATGGAAGCTTAGTTTGTCACAGTTGTCTGAAAATTGGTCATACAAGGAAACATTGTAAGACTAGGTTACCTACTCCTACTGTTGAGCAGATTAGAGCACAGATGAATCAAACATGAGTTAAGAAATCTGAACCATGCAGTAGTGAAGCTAGTACAACCGAGGTCACCCAATCCAATGGATTAGGTGATCACATCATTTCCAACTAAGCAAAAGAGGTATGTAAGGAATTGCATCTAGAATTCTTATCTTACATCAGTTCCTAACATAAAATATGCCAAAGTCCATATTTGCATATGTTAAGATGCACCAGGACACATTTTGAAGACAAAAAAGGTGTCGAGCACCAGTCATGGACACTAAGGCCAAGTTCTTTAGTGTGTGCCAAGTATGTTGGCCGAGTAAGTTCTGTGATGGCCAAGTTTAGTAAGCCGAGTGGGATGCAAGTTGTGTTAGGAAGCCGAGGATAGCTGGCTTGCACTAACTCAATACGAAGAACACTTATTGCTTACCTACCTTGACCTTTTGAAATCTATAAAGGATGAACAGTTTATTCTTCATTTTTACCTTGTGATTTTCACTATTTACTAAGCAATTGAAGAAGTTGTAGAATTGATCTTAACGAAATTAGCATCGAAGATTTTGTCAGTGTGCCATCAGCAATCCTAAGGTGAACACTGTGAAGTGCTACTTGCCGAGGTACTTTGTTCTTAATTTTTCAAACCCTGATTTCAAGATTATGGCTACAAGCTCTTCCACACCAGTTAAAAGTATGGAGGAAGAACTAGAGCATGTTTAGTTAGTACAAAGTGATGAATGTGCACCTCTCAACTTTTGAGTCATTCCTAAAAGTGCAATTCAGAGTGATTTGACTAGAGCTCTCTCATCCATTCCACCAAAGGTACACATGATCCATGATGTAAGATCTTGTTACATGGTTAAAATTGGTGAAGTAGGTGACAGTGAATTGGGAAAATCCTGCAGCAAATTGTGTGTTGATGGGGTTCTGAAGCGAGAATTCAAACATTCATCTGACAAAGAGTTAACTCGTGCCCTAGATTTCCCACAAGGTTTCAAAGATGAATAGATTAAGGTCATTCTTAGCCGAGTTCATGATATGTGTATGTGGTTAGACAATGGACCAGTCAAGATAACTAAAAGCATGATTCATCGAGTGACTAGATATCCTGTTGTGAACAGGAAATGGACAATGAGAGATAATAGCAAAGAGGAAATTACACTGAACACTAGATCCATATGGAACAACAGAGGTATGACTATCTCTACAATTAAAGACCTAGAACTTGCTTTTGGAGTAAGAGTAATCACACATAAGTTCTATCAGTCGAGTTGACTAGATAGTGTTCCTTGTACAGTCGTTGACCAGGCATGGAAGATTGTTAAGAAGAATCATACATATGATCTTGCTGAGCTACAACAAACACAACTAGCCAAGAACCTAGCATCAATTAGAAAAGCTAAGAGCTCATCATGTAAGTTTGGTTCCTTACTAGTATGCATATTCTTCTACATTCAGGATACATTTCCTACATTAGGAGATATTGTTTGGAAAAATGATAGACCCATTACAGTTCAGATAAGTGAACGTATTGAGAAATTAGGAAGTAATTTCAATAGAATTATGGGGAGCTATTTTGTGGAATTTAAAAAGAGAATGAGATTAAGAACTAGGATTCCTAGATCATTAGTGGAGAAGCACTATGAAGAAATTTGTATTCTAGTTGATACAGATAACACATATATCCAGGCTATGACACCTAGGGTAACATGTTTAGAACCATTTCCCTATGAAATTAACATTGATGAAGCATCAACAGCCATCATTGCACTCCTAGCTGAGGCAATTGATACTACAGTAGAAATATTTGGTAATTTTGATGAAGCTAAAGTAAAAATTTCAAGAATTTTAAAGGAGGGAACCATGGACAAGGAGAAGATATATCTACAGAAGAGGAAATCAATGCATCTGAGGAGATCACTAAGAAAGCTAAGGATAAGAAATTAGAAATTGTCATAGTAACCAAGCTGAGTAAAGCTAAATCTAAGGATACACATCCTGCACCTAATCATCCAAGGACTAGAGAATCTACTATTACTTCTCCAGTAGTACAAACAAAAGTGTATGGAAAGAAGAAGGTTGGGGAAAGTAGTTCTGGAAAGAAAGCTAAAATTGCTCCTAAAGATGAGCTGAGTAAACCAGTAAAGGGACCAAGGAGGAGACTACAATTGGAGACAGATAGTGATGATGCAAAGACTAAGATTGATGAACCCAGCAATATACCTATAGCATAATTCAAGAAACCAGCTAATATTGATGAGGTATGTGACAATTTGAGAAACTCAGCAGGGTTAGCTACTTTCAAATTTATTAAGTATGAGAAACTGAGAATTGGAGACAAGCATAAAGTTTAGGAAGCACTTTTAGATATGATGAGTACTTTTAAGTTAACTCCTACAGAGATAGGAAACCATGTGCCGAATGAACTATATGAGTTTCTATCAAGCAAATGGGAATTTGCACTTACTATAGAGAGATAGATCAGGGAAGGTACTTTAGCCAAGGTGATACCTGAGTTGACATCAAAATAGAGAGAAAAATTCATTGAAGAATATAAGAATAGGTTTGTTCCTAAGCTTAGAGGTTATACTATTTTGAAAAATGATATTGAAGGATTAGTACAGCAGAGTACAAGGATTTGGAAGGAAATATTTGGACTAGTAGTTCCAAAATAAAAGACATCTGATGTAGGGACATTTGATCAAAAGGCTAAAGAACTAAAGATTACCCCTGAGACACAGATGAATCAAGATCAAATTGCTACTAAAAAGACTAAAGATGCATTAGACTCAGCAAATTCTATCGATCTAACTGTAGATAGTCCAATTGACTACATAATTGATGATTTCTACAATCTGAATGCCAAGGGACAGGATATGTCAAGTGGTAAAAACACTGAGTCACCTATTAGGGAAACTAAGACTGAAGGAGGAAAGACCATTGCATCTGAAGAGAAAATTGATGATATAATTGAAGTAATCAATGATCAGATAGGTGAAGAGAAAAAGAAAACAGATGCACAAGAGGTAACTTCACAAAATCCACCTATTTTAGAGGTTGTCAAAATAGTTTTAGATAGTGGTGTAGTGATGAAGGATAATGTTGAAAAGCCTAAGGAACAAGAGGAACTACAAGTGCTGGTTGATCTACCACACTTTGCATCATCCACTCCCACAGGTCCTAAAACTCAAAGTATGCCTGATCCTTAGAAAATCTTGATAGAATTGAAAGAGGCAATGGATATTGACACTGTCACAGGAAAAGGTATTGATAAAATGGAGCCGAGCATCAGCTCACCAGACTTGAAGAGAACGAAAATTATGAAGAAGAAGTATCAAATTCTCGATGTCACATTAGATGAGGTAATTGTGATTCCACAATGGGATGCCAATGAATTATCTTTTGAACACATAGGGACTCTTCAGGAATTTCTTAAGAGGAAGAAGAGATAGGAAGAAATGAAAATAGAATAGAAGCAAAAGAAAGTGTTGCATGATATCAAGGATATATTTACAAAGGCTTTTGACTTAGAAGATGAAATGCCTCAAGCTCCCATTATTAATCAGTTAGTTCACATTATACAAAAGGTAACTAATGATGACATAAACAACAATTAAAAACTTCTACAATGGTTTGAGAAGAGATTTGAGAGCAAATTTCTGGAGAAAATCTCAGAAGAGATTGCAAAAAAAAAGGTTGAAATTTCTAATCTTATAGAAATTTTGGAGAAAGTTATAGCAAATGTTTATTCTTTGTACAAGAAGCTATGTGATGTTGAATTATTCACAAAGGATAATCTACAGCTTGTTGATAAGCTACAGTTAGACTTGAAATCAACTGGTAGTACTTTGAGTAAGATGCTACCTCCAGCTCTTTACATTTTACTAAGTTGATCAATGCACAATGAAGAATAGCCAAGCTTATGGCTGAAGATGGTTGGATTAGGGCCAAATTGATCACCATTCAGACAAGCTTGTTGCCTCACTTGGAGGTAATATAGAAGGAACTTTTAGATGCAAAAGAATTATCACAAAAAAATGCAAATCTCTCAATTGTAGAAATTTTAGTGAGTCTAGCTGCCGAGCTAGAGATAAAATTGGAAGTTATGAAGGTTGCCAAGGAAAGTTGGGATGCTACATTTGCATCCACCCTACAGAATCACAAACCATTTTCGGACAAGTATAACTTAACCCCACCTAGAATCAGTGACAAAAACAAGGGGGAAGTTGATAAGGAAGTTGGTAAGGATATAGTATGATAAATCAGTACAGAATAGGTACATTTGTATATATTTTGAAGGAATGTATTCTATGTAACTTTTTTTATGAATAATTCTGAGTATATTTGTAGGGGGAGTACTTCATATACTTAGGCAACATTTTGATGAAATGAAATGAAGAAATGATAAGTGTGTTTTTGCCACTAATATCAAAGGGGGAGATTGTTAATCTCTAACTTTTGTTGATGATTAGTGACCAACACTTAGTCATTCACTTAGGTAGTTTTAGTTGGCTATCACTGTGGCCGAGCTAAAACTATGCAAGGTTGAGCAACATTGCAGACTAGTATTCAAGTTGCCGAGTTGTATCATGCCAAGTTGAGTAGGATACTTAGTGCCGAGCGACAGAGATGTTAAGTGCTGAGAAAAATAGTTTTTGTATACATGTCTAGAATGATTCAAACTTTGAGGATAAGTGTTCAGGCCAACTTGTATAAGCTTTTAGGGTTGAATTATGTATTTATTTAATATTTTCCTATGGAGTTAGTTATGCATTTAATTGTTTTATCCTATGCATGACCTATTATAATCATTAATTGTAATTCCTTGGAGACATAAGTATTAGATCTTGATTGTTCATCTAGATCTTGCTATCAAACTTGAATAGATATATAATATTGCTTCTAAACCCTATTTTTTAAGTGTGTGGAGAGTAGTGGTGACTACATTTTAAAGTGAAATGCACAGAGGGTTATTTTGTTAAGAATCAGAGATCAAGCAGAGTGACAACATAGTGAACAATAGAGTAAAGACATATTAGATTGTGAGATCATAGAAGGTACTGGAAAGAGGAGATCCATCATCAACATCTGAGTGCATAATGAAGGATAATTACTTGAAACATTCTAATCATTGTATCAGGTGAAAATATCTTAACAAAGTGGTTCTAGAAGACCTTTTTAAATCTCCTAACAGAGTGCTTACTTTATTGTAAGTTGAAATCATTTCATAGGGTAGATTGTAATTATCTTTAGCTCTTAACCAAGTAGACCTTTAACTAGGTAGATTGCATTTTGTAATCAACTTTTGTAGCCCTAACAGGCACACTTTATTGCAGTAGTAGTGAAGAATTTTGTGGGTGTCATCTCCACCCTAGTTTTACCTATTTGGGTTTCTGGGTTACCAAGTTATTGTGTTATGAGTTATTTACTTCATTGTGTGGATTCTATTTGACATTACATTAGATTCATATATGTATGAATGTGGATCAATTTGTTTTAAGTGTTTAAATTTGAAGATTTGATTTACCCCCCTCTTAGTATCTTGCTTTCCCATTATTGTATTTCCAATAGCCATATCTGCAAATGATATGATTTAGGATAAACATGGAAATTTTCTTCCCCATCATAGTTGATAAATTGATAGCCTCAACCCATTTAGTGAAGTACTCTGTTGCCATGATTATATACTTGTGTCTATTTGAAGAAGGTTGATAAATCATGCCAATCAAATCAAAACCCCATTGATAGAATGGCCATGGTGTGAAAAATGGGTGTAACTCTTGTGTTGGTGCATGGATCATGTCTCCATGGTATTTTCATTTTCCACAATCTTTCACAAACTAACAAGCATTTCTTTCTAAGGTTTTCCAAAAGTACCGCATACGTAGGATTTTCTTAGCTAAGTTTAAACCACTCGAATGAGACCCACAAATACCCTCATGGATGTCTTTTAAAGCTAATTTTCATTCATCTTCCTCTAGACACCTAAGGATTATTCCATCAAGACCTTTATAATACAATGTGTCAGAAAGGATGGTATAACAGGACACTTGTCTTATGAAATTTCTCTTTTGAGCACGTGTTTGGTCTATAGGTAAGGTTTGGTCTTTTAGGTAGGCATAAATGGGTCCATACCATGGTGAGTCATGTCCATTTAAAAGGGAAATAATTTGGGTACTAGGTAGGTCAAATGTTGGTTTAACCAATTCTTCTACCAAGAACTCATACTTTTCATTTTGATCGGGTATTTGAAGTAAAGATGCCAATGTAGCCATTGCATCCGCTGCTCTATTCTTGTCTCTTTGAATTTGTTCAAAAGTAATCAAAGCAAAGTACTTTTTCCAATCATCCACCAATTTCTTGTAAGGCATCAATTTTTCATCCTTGGTATTATATTCATCATTAACTTGATTGATGACTAATTGAGAATCCCCATAGACTTGTAATTTTGTGACATTCCATTCCAAGGCCATCTTGATACCTATGACCAAAGCTTCATACTCTACTATGTTATTGGTGCAAGGGAACAATAACTTGTAAGATTTTGGGATTGTGTAACCTTATGGTGTAATCAAAAGAATGCCTGCTCCACTACCATTTTGGGTGTAAGATCCATAAAAGTATAAGGTCCGTGTCTTAGCTTCCACATTAACAATTTCAGAATCCAAAAAATCCACTTGAATAGGATTTGTAGATACTTGAGGATATTCAGCCAATTGACTGGCAATAACTTGACCTTTGATTGCTTTCCTATCAACATATTCAATGTCGAATTCACTAAGCACCATTACCCACTTTGCAATCCTTCCAGTTAAAGCTATTTTGCTAAGTAAGTATTTTAAGGGATCAATTTTGGCTATGAACTTCACCTTGTGCAACAACATATCATGTCTTAACTTTTGAGAGGCAAATACCAGCTAGGCAAGCCCTTTCCATGATGCTATATTTTAATTCATATTTGATCAATGTTCTACTCAAGTAGTAGATAGCTCTTTCTTTTCCTTCATCATCCTCTTGTGCCAATAAGACTCCTAAAGGTTTTTCTATTGCTGAAATATAGAGGGTTTTCCTTGAATATGTGACATTAAGATAGGTGGATTCATCAAGTATGTTTTCAATAATGTAAAGGCATTATCACACTCCTCATCCCATGTGAAGATGGTGTCTTTATGTAGTAATCAGGTGAAAGAATGGAATTTTTCCGCCAATTGAGAAATGAACCTCCTTATAGATTGAAGCCTTCCTTGAAGTGACCTCATTTGAATAATATTCTTTAGAATGTCCATGTCCATTATTGCTTGTACTTTTTCAAGATCTACTTCAATGCCTTTTGCTGAAACAATGTATCCTCGGAGTTTTCCAAATTGTACACCAAAGGCACATTTCTTTGGGTTGAATCTCACTTTGAATTGTTCTAGCCTTGTAAAAATATTTTCAAGTATGGATAAATGATCTTTTATTTTATGTGACTTAGCTAGAATGTCATCCACATAATCTTCCATAAAGGTGTGCATCATGTCATGG
>MU228389.1:3407147-3423856 GCA_018584345.1 Thuja plicata | reverse complement strand
GCTATGATTTCTAGAAGAGAAAAGAAAGGTAAAGGAAAATATGAAGGACAACTTCCATTCAAATGTTTTTCATGTAATAAGATTGGTCACTTTGCATCTAAGTGTCCCACAAGAGTCAAGAAGTTCATATCTGATTACAAACCCAAATATAAGAAGGAATGTTATCATGCTGAAGAAGGTATAATTGATGAAGATTTAGGAGAAGATGAAATTGGATTCATTACCCTTGGAGACATAGAAAAATTGATTAAAGAAATGGAAACTGATGATGAAAAGGAAGAACAAGAGCCAACCCTAATTTCCAAAGCAGACATCAGAACTGATTGGATCTTTGATAGTGGATGCTCCCATCATATGATAGGTGACAAAGAAATATTTGTTCATTTGGACAAATACAAAGGTGGTATGGTTAGATTTAGAGACAAAACTCCTAAACCTATCATAGGTAGAGGTTCTATCACTTTGGATGGAAAGAACAAAACATATGATGTTCTATATGTTGATGGATTACATCATAACTTGCTGAGTGTTGGACAACTACTTGACAAGGGTTATCATTTGGAGTTCAAAGAAAAAAAATGCATCATTAACAACAAGGATGGAGACATGATTGCATCAGGCTCCAAAACTAAAGGTAATGCTTTTCAGCTCAATTCTGATGTAAGTTATTTTGTTGCAAAGGTAGATGATAGTTGGCTATGGCACAAAAGACTATGTCATATCAATTTTGATAAAATAGTAAAGATCAGTAATGTCAAGGAAATTAGAGACCTACCCAATATTGCAAGATTAGTTGACACAGTATGTAGGGAATGTGTTATGGGTAAGCATGTAAGGAGTTCCTTCAGAAGCAACCAAAACTTAGTTGAGAACAAATTGGACCTAGTGCATACAGATTTGTGTCGTCCTACTCAAGCAAGATCATACTACAGAGAAAGGTATTTCATTTTTTTTTTTGATATTTTTTCTGGGATGATGTGGGTTGTGTTCTTAAAGGAGAATTTTGAAGCTTTTGAGAAGTTTAAAATATTCAAAGCTAAGGTTGAGAATGAATCTGGATTGAAACTAAAATGTCTGAGATCAGATAGAGGAGGAGAGTTCACCTCTGATTAGTTTTATGATTATTATGAAGAACATGGCATTAAAATATAGTTGAGTGCACCTAGAACCCCTCAGCAGAATGGGATTGCAGAAAGGAGGAACAAGATCATACTTGATACAGCGTGCACTATGATGATTGAAGGAAAAGTTGTGCACACCTATTTGAGAGATGCAGTGAACACAATAGTATATACTATCAACATAACCCAATTGAGGCTATGCGTAGATAAGACATCCTATGAACTTTGGTTTGGAAATGTACCTACAGTAAAGTATTTCAGAATCTTCGGCAGCAAGTGCTACATCAAGAGAGATGATGGTGTTAGTAAGTTTGATGCCAGAAGTGATGAAGGTATTTTTCTTGGTTACTCTACTAAAAGCAAAGCATATAGATGTTTCAATTTGAGATTAAAGAAGATAATTGAAAGCACGCATGTTAAGATTGATGAAAATTTTATAGTTCAAGAGAGATACTATGAATATGCACCTATGATTGAAGATGAACCCAGACCTAGCAAAAAAGATACTATTATTGAAGAAATGTTTGATTGCATTGATGTCTCATGCAATGACCCTGAATCAAGTAGAGAGAAGAATCACAGATTATAGAAGAAGAAGACACACCTAAGGTTCCAAAATTCACATCCAGATACCACTCTAAAGATGACATCATTGGAGATCAGAGCAGTAGTGTTTTGACCAAATCTAAAGCAAAAGGTCTAGCAATGGATGAAGAGGTATGTTTACTTTCACAGATTAAACCTTTAAGTGTTGAAGATGCTTGTAATGATTCTGATTGGAAGAATGCAATGAAAGAAGAATTAGATCAGATAATCAAAAATGACACATGGGAATTGGTCCCTAGACCCAATGACAAAAATGTGATCAGAACAAAGTGGGTATTCAGAAATAAGATGAATGAAGATGGTACAGTAGTAAGAAAAAAAGCAAGATTGGTATGTAAAGGATATGCGTAGAGAGAAGGAATAGACTATACTTATACATTTTCCCCTGTGAGCAGACTAGAAGCCATTAAATTTTTTTTGGCATATGCAACATTCAAAGAATTTAAATTTTATCAAATGGATGTAAAATCAGCTTTTCTGAATGGTGATTTGAATGAAGAAGTCTACATTGAACAACCTGAAAGATTTAGTCTTTCAGATGAACTAGACATGGTATGCAAATTAAAGAAAGCACTCTATGATCTTAAACAGGCCCCAAGAGCTTGGTATGAGAGACTTGATGGTTATCTTACCAAGATTGGATTCAAGAAAGGAGCATTAGATTATAACCTATTCTCAAGGGAGACACCTGATGGATTACTATTAGTTGCCATATTTGTTGATGACATTATATTTGGAGGTAATGACAAGCTCAGTACAACATTTGCAAAAGAAATGTAGAATGAATTCAAAATGAGTATGATTGGTCCTATAAAATACTTTTTTGGACTGAATGTAAAACAAATAGATAAAGGTATATTCATTAATCAGTCAAAATATGTGAAGGAAATATTGAAGACCTTCCAGATGGATGAATGTAAGCCAGTATGCACTCCCATGATAACAGGAAGAAAGCTTTCAAAGGATGATGATTCCACAACAGTTGATAAAACATTGTACAAATCTATGATTGGTAAACTCATTTATCTAACTCAATCTAGACCTAACATATCTAATGTAGTTGGCATTGTTGGAATATTTGTAGTTGAACCCAAGCAGAGTCACCTAATGGAAATCAAGAGGATATTTAGATATCTAAAGGGAACTATAGACTATGGTTCATGGTATCCTAAATTAGAGAATGTAAAGCTTCATGTGTATACAGATGCAGATTGGGCAGGTTGTATTGATGACATGAAGAGCACTTCAGGAGGAGCATTATTCCTTGGAGACAGGTTGGTATCTTGGATAAGCAAGAAGAAGAACTGTATTTCTCAGTCAACAGCAGAAGATGAATACGTTGCAGCAGCACTAAATTGTTCAACCATGGTATGGATCAAGCAGATGGTTAAAGACTTTGGCATTCAGGTTGATTATCCTACTGTTATTCATTGTGATAATACTAGCACTATCAACATGTCTAAGATCCCTGTGATGCACGCAATGACAAAACACATAGAAATAAAGTACCATTTCTTAAGAGAAAAGGTTGCAAACAAAGAATTTAAATTGGACTATGTGAACACCAAAAAATAGTTGGCAGATATTTTCACAAAGCCCTTATCAAAGGATACTTTTGAGTATCTTAGGGAGAAGTTGGGAGTAATTCCCTCTCCTAAGTCTGTTTAGAAGAAGCAGCAAAGACATCAGTCATTAAGTGACTGATGAATGGTTGAATACTCTACTTCTGGAGTAGTACTTGTACCTAAAGGACTACGGCACCCTTTTCCATTGATGTCAAAGGGGGATTATATGGTAAGGGGGAGTATGTACTAAGGGGAAGAATATACTCTAGCGGAGTATATACATGGAACAAAAACACAGACAGAGGAACTACAATAGTTTAGAGAAATCTTTGATGAGGATATGGAGAAGATTGTAAAAGAAAGAGGACACCATGAATAGAGGATGTTTTTGATATCATATGTTTCCATCAATGTCAAAGGGGGAGATTGTTGGAGATTTGATTCTGAATAGTTGATTGATGGTATGTTTGTCATTAATGAAAACATATAATACACAGTAGTAATTTTGTATGTACTTATTAGAATGATGATATGAAGACTTGCATGGATAGATACATGTTTTTGACATGTTTATTATGTTATGTTCATACACGCAGACCCAAATATGATGTTTCAGTAAATTTATGTAATTTTGTTATTGCCAGTTACAGTTCTAGAAGTGTAACAGTTTAGGGCTGACGTATATCACGTGTTTCTTGAGTTGCACCTTTCTTATATATATGCATGTGTATATTCAATATTAGTTATGAGTTGATGATATTAATCCAAAGGTGCCAAACATGTTTCAAGAAGATTGCAAAGTTAGAGTTAAATTGGTGAGGCCAGATTAGTGAAGCATCATGTCTATTTTGTTTATACTTGCACAGTTGTAATAATGCTTGCATGCTTAATAGAGCCAAAAATGATGTTATGAAGAGTTTTCTTATAGGTCCCATGGTCTCATACTTTGAGGAAGATACTTATAGCAAGTAAAAGGTGACACGCTAAGTGTGAATGATACGAAAAGATAAGAAAGATGTACAAAGCATATTATTAGAGTTGGTTCATTCATCAAGAGTCTATGTGAAGAAGAAGTGAAAGATTTAAATGCACTAGAACTGATCAAGACAGTAGGTCTACTCTACAGTTCATCATCATATATAGTGCATATCTATTATATAGAAGGTTGTAGCCTTCACCATCAAGCAGTGAGCTTTTGGACAGTGAGTCCACCACCCATAACAAGGTTATTTGTAAAAGACTCCTAACAGGGTCTGACCCTTAACTAGGTCACTATACTTATTACATTGTAATGTACAACTCCTAACAGGGTTGAAATATCTTCTAACATGGATTACTACAAACAAGTATAGTTTATTATGGGTGCTAATTCCCACCGGGGTTTTTACCATTTGGTTTCCTTGTAATCAAATTGTGTGTTGAGTACTGTGTTATCTGATTAAGCATTTACTTTGTTGTATTCTAAAGTTAAAGAAGTAAAAATAACTAAAGTTACTGATAACTGATTCACCCCTTCCCCCCCGCCTCTTAGTTATCCTTTGGGACTATTCTAATATAAGATACAATGGTAAGTAAAATTCTAAGAACCTTATTGCCTACTTATGCTATTAGAGTATCTTCCATATAAGAAATGAGAGTAGTAGCAAATAGAAATGTTACTCTAGATAGTTTGATTGGAAGACTGATTTCATTTGAGATGAATAACTTTGATAATAGTGTCTTACCAAGCATAGATTTTGCATTCAAATCTTCTTTGAGAATAAGCAAATCAATTCATAAACACACTATGATAGAACATAGTGATAGTGAAAGTGAAGAAGAAGATCTTGATGAAATTGAAGCACTTATGGCTAGAAGAATGCAAAGAGGCAAAGGTAAATTACCACTTATTTTTTTTAATTGTAAAGAGATTGGACACTTTTCTGCAAGATGTCCTACTAGAAGAAAAGATGACAGAAGTAATGATAGGTCATTAGAAAAGAAGTTTGACAGAGGAGATTATAGAAGCAACCAAAAATCAAAAAGTAGAGATACCTGAGACTACAAGGATAAAGGAAAGAAGGCCAGTTACCTAGCTAAATGCAAAGATGAAGATACTAACACCAAATCTGATGAAGACATCAAGATGGTGTACGTGGCAGTAAAAGATGATTCAGATGAAGATGAAGAAAGGCATGTAGAAACCGCACTCATATCTAATGTTAGTAAAAATGATGTCTGGATCATAGATAGTGACTGCACTCACCATATTACCGGTGACAAACAAAAGTTTGAGACTTTTGAATACTATAATGGTGGTTTAGTAAGAATGGGTAATGACACACCATGTCCAATTGAAGGTAAAGGAACTATAATGTTGAATAACATAATGAAATGTAAAAATTCTTATTGGGTGAGAGGATTGAATTATAATCTATTGAGTGTTTCTCAGTTGAATAATTTGGGTCATAGAGTAGCATTTGAAAATAAGAAGGAAAAGATCTTCAATAAATCAGGAAGTTTGATTTGTACCCATGAGCAGACAAAAGGTAACTTATTCTATCTAAATGACACTGACACCACTTTCTTAATGGCTAGAAACAAAGACATGTGGTTATGGCATAAAATATTGTGTCATGTAAACTTTGACAACATGATAAAGATAACTAGAAAGAGAAATGTAAGAGGTTTACTGACAATTATTTAGCTAGACAATATCATGTGCAAAAATTATCAAAAAGGTAAGATGACAAAGCCTAGCTTCAAAAGAAAAACCCATACATCTAATGCCATTCTAGAATTACTCCATACTGATCTATGTGGAACCATGAGGACAAAGAGTTACTATGGTGATAGATATTTTATTCTCTTTGTTGATGATTACTCTAGAATGATGATAGTTATGTTTCTAAAAGATAAATCTAAAGCATTCAAGATGTTTAAATGGTACAAAGAAATGGTAGAAAAACAAAGTGGTAAGGAATTAAAATGCTTAAGATCAGACAGAGGAGGGGAATTTATTTTAGATGAATTCACTAACTTTTGTAATGAGCATGGAATCAAAAGACAAGTCTCTGCACCGAGAACACCACAACAAAATGGAATTGTTGAAAGAAGGAATAGATCCATTGTTGATTGTGCAAGGACACTGATGATAGAAAAAGACATCAGCCAAATCTTTTGGAGGGAAGTTGTTAGTACTTATATTTACACATTAAAAAGAGTACAATTGAAGAAAGACACCAAGAAGACACCCGATGAGCTATGGTATGGTTACACACCCAATGTAATTTACTTCAAAAAAATTTGTAGTCAATGTTATATCTTAAAAGATGATAGAAATGGAAAAATTGAATCCAAAAGTGATGAAAGAATCTTTCTAGGGTATTCCACCAAGAGGGAGGCTTATAAATGTCTAAATAAAGCCTCTAACAAAATTTTTGAAAATGCAAATGTAAAAATAGATGAATTTGTAGAGAAGAATGAAAAGGAAAGCACAAAAAAACCAGAGGACTACAACAGGTTTTTTATAATGAATAACCTGACACTCTACTTGAGCAACAGTGTATAGCTCCTGAGTAATAGATTATTTCACCCGAGCATCAGGCTGCAAATACTGGAAATCAGGATATTGCTTAAGATGATGTACCAAGCAATGGAGACAAGAATGAAGGACACAATGATGATCAAGATGATAGACAAAGAACTAAACCTATACTTGCTAGATATGTTAGAAGGAACCATCCACAAAACTAGATCATTGGAGACAAGAAGGTTGGTATGAGAACCAGAAGTAAGTCTCTAAACACAAGATGTCTTATTTGTGATTTTGAGCCAAATTTTGTCAATGTTGCACTTGATAATAATGAATGGATTAGTGCTATGAATGAGAAAATTGAGAAGATTGAGAAAAAAAAAACATGGACACTTGTACCAAGACCAGATGAAAATAATATCATTGATACAAAATAGATATTCAGGAATGAATTGAATGAGAATGGAGAAGCCACCAGAAACAAAGAAAGACTAGTATGCAAGGGGTATGTATAAGAAGAAGGGATTGACTATGGAGAGACCTTTGCACCCATTTCTAGGATAGAAGGAGTGATAATATTAATTTCTTATGCTGCATGAAAAGGATTCAAGGTATACCAAATGGATGTCAAGTTTGCATTCCTAAATGGAATACTTGAGAAAGAGGTATACATTGAGCAACCAGAAGGGTTTGTTGATCCAAACAAGATGAACATGGTATATAGACTACACAAAGTCTTGTATGGATTGAAACAAGCACCCTGAGCGTGGTATGAAATAATTCATTCCTATCTTATAAGTATTAGATTTGTAAGAACTAGTGAAAACAATAATCTTTATTTGAAGGAAGATATTGATGCTAACATTTTGATTGCTAAAATATTTGTTGATGATATCATATTTGGAGGAAATGATATGCTATGCAAATCATTTGCAAATGAAATGAACAAAGAGTTTGAGATGTCTATGTTTGGAGAGATCAAGTTCTTTCTTGGTCTACAGATCATGCAACAAGATGAAGATATTTTAATTACACAATCCAAATACATCAAACAAGTGTTGAAAATATTCAAGATGAAAGATTCCAAGCCAGTTGGAACACCAATGGAAACTGGATGTAAGATAACAAAGGAGGAAAAGTCACATGAGGTAAATCAAACTTTTTACAAATCAATGATTGGTAAGCTCATGCATTTTCAACATTCTAGACCAGATATTGCAAATGCAGTAGGAATAGTTGCAAGATTTTTTGCTAATCCCAGGGAATCACATGTGACTGATGTGAAAAGAATCCTAAGATATCTAAAGAATACCAAGGAATATGGATTATGGTATAGAAGAGAAGTCAAATTTGAACTTAAGGTCTTTACCGACGTTGATTGGGCTAGAAATATTGATGACCGGAAGAGAACAACTGGAGGAGCATTCTTTATGAGTGACAAACTTGTCAAATAGATCAGCAAGAAGCAAGGATGCATCTCTCAGTCTACTGCAGAAGTAGAGTATATTGTTGCTACTACAAATTTCTCAAATATTTCATGGATCAAACAATTACTAGAAGGTATGCATATGAAAATTCTTGAGCCAGTAATTATCTATTGCGATAATACTAGTGCAATAAACATTTCCAACAATCCAGTCATGCATGCTAAAACAAAGCATATTGCCATCAAGTATCATTATTTAAGAGAGAAAGTTCAAGAAAAGGAGGTGATACTTGAGTATGTCCAATCAAAGAAATAATTATCAGATATCTTCACCAAGCCACTGCCCAAGGATGCATCTGAGTACTTGAGAAAAAGACTAGGGGTCAGACCCTTGTCTATTGGTCAGTAAAATAACTACAAGGCCGCATCAGCCTACATATTATCAAAATATTATTCATGTTGATGCAAGAAGAGAGATGGAATTCAAAGATACATCTATACACAAAAAGGTATTTATCTACTTTGAACAATAGAGTTGTTGTATTGTTGATGGATTGGGAAATTCAAGGAATATATTATGGATAGAAAGGGTTTGTTTGGCATTAGTGTAAAAATATTTGTTTGGCATTGCTATCAAAGGGAGAGATTATATCAATTATCACCTAAGGAAGATATTATATCCCTCAAGGAGAGATTATATCCATCACATTATCCAAAGGGAGAGATGTAACCAGAAAGGGAGCATACATACAAAGGGAGAGAATTACTGACAAGAGACATCAAAAGAAAAGAGAACAGTGAAAGGGAGAGAGTTTGACATAGGAAAAGAACACATCACATCAGAGGAAGAAAGATTATACATCTATCCAGTAAAGGGATTGAAGATAGAGAGAAAGCTACAAGAATCAAATATAAGCTCTCATAAGCTTACTAAGGACCAGATATTTGTATCGGTTAAAGTACATAAGATTGGTAGTTTGATGAACTTCAACTATTATATTTCATATTGTATTAGTAATATTATAGTGTGATAATGTAGTGTGTTTCCATCAATGCCAAAGGGAGAGATTGGTGAACTATAACTGATTGAATGTTTGATGATGTTAAGTTCATGATCACAGAGATAAAAGAAAGTTAATGCAAGACATTAAATCAGTTAATGTTATAACCACCCTAATTTGGTTAGCTCTGACCATGAACCCTATTTTTCCTAAGTGTGATCATACCCCCAATTATGTCAAGACAACTCTTCAATCGGTTAGCATAATTCATTCAAATCAAATTTAATCTCCTAAGTGATTTAATCACTAAATTTTATTAATCATCTTAGCCAATCAAATAAAATCAATTCAAATAAAAACATGGCTAAGGTAATTAATTTAAAAGGAATTAAATGAAATCCCTATTATACCTCATCACTTGCAAAATCCTATCTCGTAGCCTAAATTAATCTAATTAATTGGCTATAGTCCTAAATTAATTATCAAAAGCAATCAAAAGCTTAAATAATTAATTTCCTTATTTTTCAATGAATATATTAAATATAATTCATTTCATTAATATTCCCTCTAACTTAACCTAACTCAACCACCTTAACCCTGGGTTCAAACCCATCCCAACCTATTCCTCCCATGCTAAGCCTAATCCTAATCTTAATTTCATCCTAACCCACTTCATAATGATGTCACATTCCTAATTTTATGATTAGGAATTCAACCCACTCCCAAAAGTCAAAGTTCTCAAGCTTGACCTTAAACCCTCACCCATGCTTCTTAAACCCTCACCATGCCTCTTAAATTCTCTCATTTAATGCATATTCCCTTCACCCATACCTTAACAATTCTCCCCTCATTAATGCCTCTTACATCCACCATTAATGTTCTTACACCTCCATTAATGGCTTCCTCTCTCCTCTCACTCTCAATTTCTTCTATAAATAGGATAAATTTTGAGCACAAATCCCCTTAATTTTTAGAGTTGAAAGCATTTTTATGATGTTGATATTATTGTGAATATATGTTGCATCTTAGCTTTGTTATTATGCATTGTTATTATCTTCATTTTTAGAGATAGAATGCATGTTTCTTGAATATCTTTATTAGTTTTATTCAAATCTTTCATTCTAGGTTGTATATGTTACTGATTTGTGCATAATTTGTGGGCATGATTATTGCATTCTTCAAACTCCTCCTAGATAGGAAGCAATAGATCAGTTTTAGTGATTTATATGCAACCCTTTCTTTTTATGTTTTTTCACTAATATAATGATCTATTGAAGTGTTGTGTCTTTCTTAAAAGGTGCATAAAATCACACACACATTTATGGTGCCCATGATGGGGCAATTTTATTAGATTTTTCCTCATTTTGCATCCATTTTCAACTAATTTGTCCTCTCAGGTTTCTGGAATAGGCTCATTTTTTATCTTAAAGGCTCACATCTAGGATATGCCCTTACATCGTAGAATCTAGGCTCGTATCCTGGAAACCCTGAGTCATTTCTGGTAAAGGCTTACATCTGGTTTCATTTCATTTCTTTTGGGGTATTTCATCATATCTGGTAGATAAGGTCGGTTCCTAGATTTCTAAGATCGTATCTAGTTTAAAAATTTGAAAATCTGGTTGCCTAACCATTAATGCTTTGATATGTTGTGCTTTTTCTCTTTAAACAACCTTACTTGTGTTTGCATATCGCTGTCAGAGATTCTCTTGCTAAAAGAGTTGGAAAAAAACTACTGATTTGTGGTTTTACAGGTTGCCAAATCCCTTATCTTGACTTCTATTTTTTTATGCATTCCAAACTAAAAAAAATTTCCAATCTCTTACTAAATTAACCAAAGGAATATTCTCTTTTCCTTTTAATGAGACTCAGAAAATCACAAATCAATTTATGATTTGAAAGGAATTTGGGGTAAACGAACTAAGCAAACAAATTTTCTAAATTTTGGGATAGTAAATGAAGAATCAAATAACTAAATTTTGTGGCTGAATGAACAAACACATCACTTAATTCATTTTTGGCAACAGTAACTGAACAAGAAAATCACTAAACTATTGTGGGACTAATTGAACAACATCATTTAAATTTCCCTTTTGGACAAAGTAATTGAACAATCAAAGCATTAAATCTTATGGAAAATTTGAACAAAGCAAAGTCATTGTCTAAATTTGGAGAAGTAAATGAACAAGAAAATACCTAATTTGGGGAAATTGAACAAACACAAAATTTTATTTTCAAATACTTTGTGCTTTCTTAAAATAGGAACTTATCAAGCTTACTACTTAGTCTCACTAGGGGATTTTCTCTTCCTTCCAAATGGGGGAATCAAAAACTCAATATCGGGGATTGGGTTTTCAGTGACAATGTTTGAGGGAAAGAACCTTGCTTAATGTGATTTTGGGAGAAAATGACATGGACTAGGAGAGTATGCTCTTCTTCTCTTGAAGAATTAGAAATATAGAAATTCTACGCTCGCCAATCCTTTGTATGTTTATAAAAATTTAGAGGGCCTACCTGTTGAGGAAAAATCTCCTGAGAACGACCGAAGTGAGGACAAGTTTTACGCCAACCCTTCCAACTAACTATAAATAATTGCTTCCTCGTAGGCAAAATCCTTAGAACATGGAATCAATTTTTTTCTCAGAGTTTTGACATCATTCCTTGAACATGCTTGGGTATGTGTAGAGTGGAGCCACTTAAATCTTGCTTACAAGACTACACCTATTTGAGTACTCATAGGGTTATACACCTCAATTTTTTCTTGTGTAATTCTATAGGAGATAGTTTTGAATAGATTTCCCCATCATAAAAAAACAAACTTTGTAGTTAAATTACCCGATTCATCCCTAAAAGGGTGATAATCCTTGTACAAGGAAAAATGTAATTTCCCCAAGACACTCATCATATTGTGCCCTCACTTGTATTTGGAGTCAGCTAATATGACATCATGACTGGAGCCATTGCGTACTTGGTGATGACCATATTCTGATTACCATTTGAGTGTGTACCTAAGTCAACGAGAAAGGATTTTCATCCTCTACTTAGAAAGTAGGGCATAAGAATGTGTTTGTTTACCCCTAGTAATGCAAATCTACTTGATGTGTCTGAAAATTCATTAACAAGATAAATAATTCAAATAAGTGACAAAATTCAATCCTTTGGCTACATGATGTATTTTTCACTCACTGGAAAGACTCAAAAGCAACCTATTATCAGACAAAATTACACGAACTTAAAGACAAATTAGACACCAGATTTCCAAAATTGCAAATAGTCATTTTTAGTCTGTATTGGCTCGTATTAGGTTGTGCAAGATTGTATCTGGTATCCTACATCACATCTGGTCATCATTTCATGTCATCTAGGAAGAAAGGTCACCTTTAGTTCATTAGAAGATCATATCCTATATTTCTTGGCTCGCATGCAGAGGCTCACATCTAGGACAGTGGGCACGTGTAGATTGATTTCTTAGAAAAATTCAGTAAATCTAGATACCCTTTTGGCTCTTTAGTCTGTCCCTATTGCTTTTTCTAGTCTCACTATTGTTGTATCAAAAAAAATTTAGGTTCACCTTGCATGTCTTGTCGGTCTCTCACAATCTATCTCAATATGTGTGATCGATCCACTTTTCAAAACAACTTGATTCCCATCTCACTATTAGGTCATTCTAACCCTTTGACACTAGAATCATTTACTTCCACCAAAACACAAACAACACTTCTACCTAGATGCACTCACTTGAATGATTTGAGACTCTAATTGACACTATTAGGAAACTTGGACAAAGTTGATATACAAATACATGGTTAACACAAGATGCAACAAGTACAACTATAAAGAATCAAAAGTACCTCCAAGATCACTACACTTTCAACAAGGAGAAACATCTCATAGTTTCCTATTCAATTTAGACTCCCCAAAAATGGAAAGACCCCCTCACGAATGGAGTGAGGATTTTGAGGAATATGACAATGAAAAAAACTAAAAACATGAAGAGAGCGATGGTGAAGAAGAAAAAAACATTGAACATCCTTTGTTTGGTTCAGACAGTGAGGAAGACAAAACTGAAGAATAATAAAATAAACTCAAACAGAGCAAGAAATTCCAAAAAACATTGGAAAATATAATTGGTGAAGATAAAGAGAAATACTTTCTCCATCTAGCATCCACTGGCATAAAATTACCTAAAGATTATGATGTTGAACAACTAAAGGAAAAAGAGGTATCAACTCCTATCTCTATTCTCACCAAACAACTAACCTTCATGCAAACTGAGATTGCAAATCTCAAATAGGAGAAGGCTAAACCCAAGACAAAATACTCTTTAGAATCCATTTTTCCATTTCCTTTCGACAAGAGTATTAATATGGTTTCATTTCCTCCCAACATGGCAAAGCCAAAATATGAAAAGTATACAGGAGAGACTGATCTGCATGACCATGTTAGATATTTTTGTGCTCTAAGCATAGAGTACATGCTTGAACCCACATACCTAATGAGGCTCTTTCCAAGAAGCCTAGGTGGAAATGCCACAGAGTGGTTCTCAAAACTCATACCTAAAGTAAAAAATTTTGAGGAGTTAATTCAATGATTTATCCAACATTACTCCTACAATATATAGCACAATGTGACTATGATGGATCTATGTAACACTAAACAAAGGACCGGCGAATCCTTTCCACACTTTCTACAAAGGTGGAGGAAAATCTTAGCAAGGTATTCAAGAGCTATTCTCGAATTTGAAAAGATGGAGATCTTTGTTAATAACTTCATACCTGAGTTAAACTACGCATTGCAAATGCAAGATTCCCCTAGCTTTGATAGGATGATAAAGAATGACATCTGCATTGAAGAATTCATGGTTAAAAAGGGAGAAATCTCTCTCCAAAGTGATAAAAAAACTACCAACTCCAACAATAAGCCTAAATGGTGGAAACAAAACAAAATTTTTATTAATGATGGAGTGGTAGATGTGTCCAATGCTAATCCTAAACTAGTAGTATTCAATTTGATGAACAACATGCAAGCAAGTAAAGAGGCCAAGATAACAACCTCCATACCTAAATAAAACAATAAGAATAACAAAGGTCGACCATGGACTTCCAAACCTCAAAGAACACTTACTCCTTTAGGAGAGCCTCTTGAGACCATTTTAAAACACTCTTGGACAACAAATTTCTCACAATCCTAGATTCAAAACCATGGGAACTAGAAGTCAAACCAAGGTGGTGGGATGACAATTCTTATTGTGTCTTTCACAAGAACAAAGTACACAAGACTAATAACTATCTTAAACTAAAACATATTATCCAAGACCTTATTGAAGGAGGCAAGATCAAAGTGGAAGGACACACCACTAATGAAGACTATATGACATTTAACAAGCCATTCCCTAATTATGAGAAAGGGGAAGAATCTAAAGGAAAAGGAAATGAAGTGAACTATGCCTTCTCTAAAAATGATAATGTGATCAACATGCTATAAACTAAAACTGAATCAATTAATGTGTTCACTATCAAAGGTATTCAAGACACCTCTTCCCAATCAAATGCAGTAACCCAAAGTCAAGCACAAGTCATGATCAAAGGGGCTAACTCCTCATCTAAACCAGAAACAACTTCCAAGGCACCCATTGTCACTATTCCCAAACCAATGGCAACAAGACAAATAGTTACTATTCCTATAATGAAGTGTAACTTGGTGGATCAATTGCAACGAACGTCTACTCAAATTTCCATTTTTGAGTTGCTTAAAATCTCCTCAGTGCATAGGGAAATTTTTGAACAAGCCTTGCATTTAGAAAATGTGCCAAAAGACCTTGATATAGACAAATTCCAAGAAATGGTTAATCACATATCAGTGCCACATTACCTCTCCTTTTCAAAAGAAGATGATAAATCATTGACACATCTGCATAATCAATGTAAGGAAACTCAGGTGTGGAAACAACTTCCTACACTAATCTCTATAGGAAAGTATTGTGCAAATTCCTTTAAATCCTTTTAATTTTAGATTCGTTAACTACTTTAACAAAGATATTGCAGCCAAATACCATGCATATAGAAAATAGAGAATGACACAATGATTTACCCTGGGGAAAACCTTTCAGTAAAAAACCCTAGCACTCCAAAACCTGCACAATGTATTATCTTCAACACAATGGTTACAACACACTTGCAATGCAAGTTCTTTTCAGTAGACAATTGATACACACAGACAAATCCAGTAGCACTAGATTATACCGAAAATACACTCTTTTCATATCCTATCATGTAACCCTAAAAAAATTCTTATATCATTTCACTTTCCTTTTTATGGAAACTTCCAAGGATAGACGTATTAGGGTTTTACCATTCTCTGAGAAAGTAGGAACCCTAAAAAAAATTTCACCCACGATTGTGGAAGAAAGTAAAGTACTCAAATTTATTAGTTGCCACATGTCTTCACCTATCATTGAAATCTCCTAGAAATAGCTCTTATGTGTCATAGGAAACCATCATAACCATTTCAACCATGATCTCCTTACACACAACTCAAGATGCCGACACATCAAGTGGAGTGATACATCAACATGCCAACTAGACATGTACACTCACACTTAATTACATTATTTGCAAGAAATACATTTTAAAAAACAAATAATAAGAATAGGAATTATCCAAGGTTGAGACACCTTATTCCTAACATTCTCCCACTTGTCGAACACCTTGTAAGAGAAATAGGAACATAACAGGAACTAACCACTATAGGCCAAAAGGCCCATAGACCCTGAACACCATCTAAACTTCGTAGTGCCCACTGGTTTCATTAATGCATCTGCAACATTCTTCACAATATCTACCTTCTCCAAATTTACCTTTCCATCTTCCACCATATCTCTCACAAAGTGAAACTGCTCATCAATGTGCTTCATTCTGGCATGGAAAGTTGGATTCTTCACAAGAAAAATAGCGTTCTAACTGTCACACCAAATAGTAATCTGTTCTGCATCAACACCAACATCAGAACACAATCTCCTAAGCCAAATGGCTTCCTTACAAGCATGAGTAGTAGCCATGTACTTAGCTTCTATAGTGGACAAAGCAACCACAGGTTGTCGCTTACTCATCCAACTGATGGCACCACCAAACATAGTGAACACATAAGCACTAGTGGATCTCCTACTATTAATATCACCTGCCCAATCTAAATCCACAAACCAAGAATACAAAATGAATGCAGAGATCCAGAAGAGTTACCATGGTAACATATGGAGTAATTTGATGTACCCCTCAAATATCTAAATACTCACTTAACTACATCCCAATGTAACCATCCAGGGTTAGCCATAAACCGAATCAGGACTCCCACTACTTGGGCAATGTCTGGTCTAGTACATACCATAGCATACATAAGACTGCCAACTGCACTAGCATAAGGTACTCTACTCATGTCCTCCACCTCACTAGGAGATTTTGGACAATCATCTACAGATAACTT
>MU228389.1:3351118-3405113 GCA_018584345.1 Thuja plicata | reverse complement strand
AGTACCTCTCCTAGTACCTTTAGCGAGCACCATAGAACCTCTCATCATCTTGCATCCATCTTTCGAAAAGACAACTTGCACACCTACATCATTCAGCATACTTATAGATAATAGGTTTCATGCCAAATCCAGAATGTGCATAACTCTGTTGATTCCATTTACTCGTCCATCAGGAAAATTGATAGTGACCCTTCTGCATCCAACTATCTTTAGGTGAGAATCATCACCCAAGTACACATTTCCACCATCAAACTCTTCATATTTTGAGAACCAGTTTCGATGAGAGGTCGTGTGAAAAGAAGCGCCCGAGTCTACTAACCACACATCATCAGATGCATGGGCTGCCAAAGCTGCAATAAAAGCATCTCCATCTTCTTGAGATTTTTTGAAAGCTGAATCAGATCCTTTCTTCTTCTTCTTCAGTTCTTTACAGTCCCTCCAGAAGTGCCTAGATTTATCACAGTTCCAACATTTTTCCTTGGACTTTCCAGGAGTCTTAGAACTCCCATAGGATTTGGATCTACCCTTCTTTGAATTATTTTCATTTTTCTTTCCTTTGTCATTGGATCTCCCATGAACAGCAAGGGCTTCCTTAGATGAATCTGAAATCTTTCTTCACATCTCCTCAGATAGCAGCGAAGACACCACATCATCCATACGGAATGTGACTATAGTACTTTTGAGAGCTATCACAAGATGGTCCCATGAATCTAGCAAGGAATAAAGTAGGGTCATACATCGATCTTCCTCCTCGATCTTGGCATCGGATGATGCCAATTATGTAATCAATAAATTGAATGCATTGAGATGATCAGTTACGGATCCACCTTCCTCCATTCTTAAAGAATAAAAATCCTTACTCAAGAATAACTTATTCAACAAAGATTTGGCCTAATACATAGACCCAAGCCGTGTCCATAGAGAATTTGCAGTAGTCTCATCAAGAACATTCAGAAGAATGACATCTGCTAGACAGAGTCTGATGAGACCCTTAGCCTTCCAATCCTTGATCTCCCAATCCACTTGAGATATCACTGTAGGTCTCACAGTAAGTGAAGTAGCCTCCCATAGATCATGGTCTTCAAGCATGTCTTCCATCTTGAGTTTCCACAACTCAAAATTAGTGCCATTAAAGTTCTCCACCTCCATTCCACTGTATGAGGAACCTGCCATCTCAATCTGCAAATAAGATTCAGAATGCTCTAAAAAAAAAAACTCCCACTCAACTTCAGATTAGCTCAAAAAACCCTACCCAACAACTAGGATCAAAAGTTGATCAAGCTCTGATACCACTTGTAAGGAAACTCAAGTGTGGAAATAGCTTCCTACACTAATCTCTATAGGAAAGTATTATGCAAATTCTTTTAAATCCTTACAATTTTAGATTCATTAACTACTTTAACAAAAATATTGTAGCCACATAGCATGCACATAGAAAATAGAGAATGACACAATGATTTACCTTGGGAAAAACCTTTTGGTAAAAAACCCCAACACTCCAAAACCTGCATAATGTATTATCTTCAACACAATGGTTACAACATAGTTGCAATGCAAGTTATTTTCAGGAGACAATCGACACACATAGACAAATCCAGTAGCACTAGATTATACCAACAATACACTCTTTTTGTATCCTATCCTGTAACCCTAAAAAAATCCTTATATCATTGTGCTTTCCTTTTTAGGGCAACTTCCAAGGATAGCCGTATTAGGATTTTACCATTCTTTGAGAAAATAGGAACCCTAAAACCCTGAACCCCATGATTGTGGAAGAGTGTAAAGTACTCAACTTTATCAGTTTCCACATGTCTTACATGTCTTCACCAGTCATTGAAATCTCCTATAAATAGATCTTATGTGTCATAGGAAATCATCATGATTGTTTCAACCATGATCTCCTTACACACAATTCAAGATGTCAACACATCAAGTGGAGTGACACATCAACATGCCAACTAGACATGTACACTCACACTTAATTACATTATTTTCAAGAAATAAATTTTACAAAACAAATAATAAGAATAGGAATTATCCAAGGTTGAGACACCTTATTCCTAACAATCAACCCCTTCATATCTAAGTCCTAATTCATAAATCTCATGTTAGATGTGTATTGATAGATGGAGGGGTAGGGTTGAATATTTGTACCCTTAATATAATTAGGAAACTAGGTCTCTCAGAACAAACCATTGATTCAAGAAGAAATATCACTATCAAAGCTGATGATGAGGAAGAAAGATCCTCTAAAGGTCTCATTGTTCTACCCATTAGAGTCAGACCAGTTGAAACAAATGTCATATGTCAAGTTATTGATCTACCCTTGGCTTATAACATAATGTTAGGGAGACCTTGGATCCATGAAATGCAAGCAGTACCATCCACTTACCACCAATGTATCAAATTCTCACATAATGGGGTGGAGGTAACAATTCCTGCAGGTGCTAGTTATACTTGCAACAATGTTAAAGAAGGTAGTATGGTCTCACATAACAAGGAAGCTCCAAATGAGATTGTACCTAAGACTACAAAAGACATGGTTATGAAAGGCTTTGGAAAGACCTTAAAACATGAAGAAACTAGCATGGGAGAATACAAGCTGTATATGACCCCATCATTGACAGAGCTTGTAGTGTCACCAAGATCCTATGGGAAACCTTCCCCATCTTTCACACCCACTACATCTAAAAATCCATAAATTCACAAAGTAACTCGTATGGTTAAAGCATCTACCTCTCAAGGGGATGACAGTGAAGAACAAGCAGTCTTGGCCTGGCTATACAAGGGTGAACCAAAGGAAAGTGAGGTAAACCATGTGGAAATATCCCCAGAAAAGTATGGTAAAGGATACGATGTACTCAAACAAAAGGGGTATAAAGTAAAAGGACCTTTAGGAGACAAAGAAAAAAGCCTTATTGAACCTGTACACCTAGAATTCAGGGATACCAAAGATAAAATAGGGCTAGGTTTCAATAATAAATCTGAAGACCCTTCTTCAAGGGATAGTCTGATCTCTAACAAGGGAAGTGATAAAGAAGAATAAATAGAACTAGAACAATGGTCCTATGAGAGATTATTACATATTGGTATAGGGAACCCCAAATATCAAGGAGAATGATACATTCCAAGCTTTTAGGTACCACAAGACACTCATATCCCTTTGTTAACACTAGCTACTATCCAAGAGGTAGAAGAAACAATAGAAGATAATCCATAGGTTTCATTGATAGAAATAGCTACTAAAGACACACCCCAACAACAAGATTCACATCCTAACTAGGGGTAGTTACTCACAGTTTCACATGTCCTTGATTTATCACACTTTGATATACAAGTGGCTAATAGAGTACATTAGGTAACTATTGTTGAATTCTTGAACAGGTCTTATGACAAAATAACAGACTCCCATGATTATGAGTGGGATGATCTATATGTTGCTATGGAGGACATTGAAGTAGATATAATTCACATGTTCGCAGCTCCATCAGAATATAGAGAGCATTCTAACCCCGCCCCTAACAATGTTGATATTCTTGAAGAAGAGGAGGTATTCCTTCCCCAACTCATTGATGAAGAAACTGGTATTTTCCTAGACCTGGAAGAAATTCAGAGACTACAAGCTAGGAGCCTCCTTCTATGGAGAGATGAAGATGAAGGTTCCACTAATGAGTCACTAGAATTTGGTCAACATATAACTAATGATGACTTTGATAATGAAGATCTAACTCTTATTGGTCTAAACATTAGAGAGATAGACTTAACAGAACATGTCATGTTAGTTAATAATCTTGATGCTTAAGCGATGCTTTCCTTCCCAAAATCTGACTCCTTGTCTTTAATAAACCCAGACCTAATTGATTGGACTAATATAGATTCTACTCCTATCCTCAACTTCCCTAATGACTACACTTTGGCTTGCTATCTAAATTATTGTGAACCTTACCCTTCTTCCACCAATGCAAGGAGTGTGAACATGTCACAGGAGGATATCAAGTTTCTCAATCACAAATTGAAAAATAAAAAGAAGAAAAGAACTAAAAGTGAAAGCCATGTTGTGGCAGTGTCAAATTCTAAAATAGTAAAAAAAAAAGATGTATCTGATGGTGAAAACCTCTCAAAGGTGCCAAAAGATGGGATTCTTGATATCCTCCTAGATAACTTTCAAGAAATATCTTCAGTTTTGATAGAACAAACACAACCAGTTAACTTGGGCACAACTGAAGTTCCTCAAATTTTTACCTAGCACAATCTTTGTCAAATAAGGAGAAGACACAATTCACTAAGTTCCTAAAAGAGAAAAAGATCAACTTTGCATGGTCTTACACCCGTATGCCTGGTATAGATCCTAAATTGATAATGCACCATTTATCTATAGCTCCTAGGATTAAACCCGTGAAATAGAAACTAAGAAAGATGCATCCTCATGTTGCATTACTGGTAAAACCAGAGCTAGAAAATTTATTGAAAGCTAGATTCATCAGAGTCATCGCTTATGCATGATGGATTTCTAATGTGGTCCCAGTATCTAAATCAGATAAATCTATCAGGATTTGTACAGACTTCAGGGACTTAAATAAGGCATGTCCTAAGGATGATTTTCCACTCCCTAATATTGATATGATCATAGAACTCACACCATTCTACCAAATGTACTCATTAATGGATGGTTTCTCAGGCTATAACCAGATTAAAGTTACTCCTAAAAATCAAGAAAAGACCGCATTTACATGTGCATGGGGAACCTTTTGCTGGAACATTATGCCATTCAGGTTAAAGAATGCTAGTGCTACATACAAAAGAGCTATGACCACTATATTCCATGATATGATGCATAAAAACATGGAGGATTACATGGATGATACCTTATCTAAATCAAAATAATGGACTACTTATATCAAAGACTTAAGGTAGATATTGGATTGTATG
This sequence comes from Thuja plicata, assembly GCA_018584345.1. Lineage (NCBI taxonomy): Eukaryota > Viridiplantae > Streptophyta > Pinopsida > Cupressales > Cupressaceae > Thuja > Thuja plicata. The sequence continues at coordinate 3,400,184 of MU228389.1, read as the reverse complement.
GAGCAATTTCAACTCAGACTCAATCCAAAGAAATGTGCCTTTAGAGTCCAATTAGGAAAGATCCTAGGATTTATTATCTCAACAAAAGAAATAGAGGTAGACCCTGAAAAAGTCAAATCTATACTTGAAATGACTCACCCACGCAACATTAGTCAAATGAGGATATTACAATGATGACTCCAATAAATCAAGAGGTTCATGTCACAACTTGCGAACAAAGTACACCCCTTTACCAAATTACTACATAAAGGTGTCACCTTCAAATGGGATGAATATTGTGAAGCCAACTTCAGAGAATTAAAAGAGTACCTAGCTACTCCTATTATTATGGCACTTGTGATAAATAAATGTGGCCTTGTTACCTATCCATGCACTTCAACATAGTCATTACTCACTAGTCACATACAAGAATGGATATGAAATTATCCATCTTGCATGTCTGTATGACTCGACCTGCTGCCTTCTATCTAGTTGGGGTTTTGGAATAAGCTCTCATAAATTGAGAGTCCAACAACCTAGACCATTGCTAGAATGAAGGATTTAATCAAATATGAAATTCAATATTAACCTATATACCTTACTTTATTCTAGAAATGAATGTGCAAAGCTAGATTAATCTAAGAAAATGAGTGTAAAAATAGATTAATCTACAAATGATTATGAAGTTAATCTAAGAATGAACAATGATATAAGAACTAAGATTGTTTAAAAAGAGTTTAACTATGAAAATTTAATCTAAATGATATTAAACTAGTATGATATAAAAATTATTGCAACAATTTTAAAAACAAAGCATTTAATTAGAAAACTAGTGAATTCGAATTACAAAAATACAACATTCAAGACTAGTTTGTATGAGAGCTGAGAGAGTTCTTTTATAGACCTAGAGTCCGTTCAGAATAGAAATTTTCCTTGGAGAGAAACAATTAAATTATTGAAGATCAATTGAGAATAGCAAGTTTCTTTTCAGAGAAACAGTCAATTGTTGTCTTTTTGGAGTTAAGGAAGCAGCTAACTGATTAGTTGCACTTTTCAATCACAGTTAACTCAAAGTTTCTATTTTTGAACTAGAGAGAAGATTTTGGAGAGAATATTTAATTAAATAAATAGAATATGACCTCATAAATGTATTTTCTCAATTATTGAACAATTAAATTCAATTATCAAAATGAGGATATTTATTTAGTAATTAAATATTATTTAATTCCTTTTTATGTGTTTTAGCTAAAAGGGGTGAATTAATTTAATTAAAGTGCTAGGACTTTATAATTATATTAATTTGATCATTAGGTTTGTTTAGCCAATTATGATTGATATTTAGGAATTAAATATAGTATGTGATTAATGCAGATTTAGGGTTTCTAGATTTGACACTTAGGTTGAGTAGAGTCAGTCAAAACTCAAAATTTCCTAGTACAATAGGACTTTGATGATTCAGAAGAATGATAAATGCCACAAAATTGGTTAGGGTTGCCTAATGCCAATTTTGGGGTGTTACATTTTCCCCTCTTTGAATTGATGAGCAAGTAGAGCATTGAATCAAAGAATACTCTGATGTCTAAAGCATAGAATGATAGTTGAAATTGATTTTGAGAATTGATGATGGTTTCGAAGCTATCTCTAGAACATAGCTTAACTCCTGGAAGTCTAGGTTAGGTTGTCGAGATGTCGGTTAGATCAAGTTTTTGAGGGTCATCTTCAGAACTAAGCTTGATTCTCAGGAATCTGGGTTAGATTTCCCTGATACCTAATAGATTATCACTTTTCAAAAGAGTGTCCCCAGAATGAGGCTCAATCTTTAGGAGTCAGGGTTAGATTGCCCCAATACCTGGCAGTTAGATTTCAAGAACCATTTTCAGAATGAAGATTGACTCTCAGGAATCCAGGTTAGATTGCCCCAGACACATAATAGATGAGATTTTTAGAATCATCTCCAGAATAAATCTTGATCCTCAGGAATCTAGGTTAGATCACCTAGATACCTAATAGATTGAAATTAGATCAGATTGATTAAGATATATTGAAACTTATTCAATGATGTAATCATCCTAGAAATGTGATAGCTAAATGTGGGCCTCTGATTTAGCCATACACTTCAACATGGTCATTGTTCACCAGTCACCTACAAGAATGAATATGAGATTATTCATCTTGCATGTCTGTGTGATTCTACCTGTTGCCTCCTATCTAGGTAGGGTTTTGAGTAGCTCTCAGTATTCAAGAGTCCAACAACCAAGAGTAGCCTAAGAATGGAGGATTTATAATCTTAGAATATGAAATGCAAGATTAAGCCAAGAAACAAATGAAGATTAATCTAGAAGTTCTTGAAAGAAGCTAATATATGTATGATTAATCTAAGAGTATGATATTAATTCATTACTAGTGATAACAAAATGAAATCTTGAATTGCATAAAATATGAGTTAATAATTTAACAATGGTTCGATGCTTCAACAATGCATTCTCCCCTTTTGAATGAGAAATGAGCTTCTTTTATAGACTGAGAGTCCGTTCAGAATACAAAGTTTCCTTGGAGAGAAATAGTTAACTTATTGAAGATCAATTGAGAATAGCAAGTTTATTTTCAGAGAAACAGTCAACTGTTGCCTTTTTGAGTTAAGGAAGCAGTTAACTGATTAGTTGCACTTTTCAATCACAGTTAACTCAAAGTTTCTATTTCTAAACTAGAGAGAATATTTTGGAGAGAATATTTAATTAAATAAATAGAATATGACCTCATAAATGTATTTTCTCAATTATTTGAACAATTAAGTTCAATTATTGAAATGAGGGTATTTATTTAATAAATAAATATTATTTAATTCCTTTATTGTGTTTTAGCTAAAAGGGTGAATTTAATTTAATTAAAGTGCTAGGACTTTGTAATTAAATTAATTTGATCATAGGGTTTATTTGGCCAATTAGGAATTAAGTATAGTATGTGATTAATGCAGATTTAGGGTTTTCTATATTTGACACTGAGGTCAAGTAAAGTTGGTCAAGACTCAGAATTTCCTAGTACAATAGGGCTTTGATGATTTAGAAGGTTGATTAATGCAAAAAAATTGGTTAGGGTTGCATGATGGCAATTTTGGGGTGTTACATTTTTCTCCTCTTTGAATTGATGTGCAAGTAGTGCATTTATTCAAAGAAAAGTCTAATGTTTGAAGCAAAGAAGAATTGGTTGATGCAAAGATCGATCAATGAAGGTTTTAGAGCCATCTCCTGAACAAAGCTTAACTCTTCAAAGTCTAGGTTAGATTGACGAGACACCGGTTAAATTGAGTTTTCAAGGGTCATCTCTAGAATGAATCTTGATTCTTAGGAATCCAGGTTAGATTTCCCTGATACCTAATAGATTATCACTTTTCAAAAGACTATCCCCAAAATGAGGCTCAATCTTCTGGAGTCAGCGTTGGATTGCCCCAATACTTGGCAGTGAGATTTCGAGAATCATCTCTAGAACAAAGCTTAATCCTCAGGGATCTGATTTAGATTGATCAAATACTGAATAGATTAAGATTTTAAGAATCATCTCCAGAATGAATCTTGATCCTTAGAGATCCAAGTTACATTTCTCAGATACCTAATAGATGATATTTAGAGAACCATCTCTAAAATGAAGCTTGATCCTTAGGGATCAAAGTTAGATTGCTTAGATACCTAATAGATTAAGATTTTGAGAATCATCTCCAGAATGAAGCTTGATCCTCAGGGATCTAAGTTAGATTGCTCAGATACCTAATAGATGAGATTTTGAGAACCATCTCTAGAATGAAGCTTGATTCTCAAGGATTCGAGTTAGATTTCCAAGATACCTAATAGATTAAGATTTTGAGAATCATCTCCAAAATGAAGCTTGATCCTTAGAGATCTGAGTTAGATTGCTTAGATACCTAATAGATGAGATTTTGAGAACCATCTCCATAATGAAGCTTGATCTTCAGGGATCTGAGTTAGATTTCTTAGATACCTAATAGATTAAGATTTTGATAATCATCTCCAGAACAAAGCTTGATCCTTAGAGATCTAAGTTAGATTGCTCAGATACCTAATAGATGAGATTTCAAGAACCATCTCCAGAATGAAGCTTGATCCTAAAGGATCTGAGTTAGATGCTTAGATACCTAATAGATAATATTTTGAGAACCATCTCCAGAATGAAGCTTGATCCTCAGGGATCCAAGTTAGATTTATCAGATACCTAATATATTAAGATTTTGAGAATCATCTCCAAAATGAAGCTTGATCCTCAGGGATCCAAGTTAGATTTCTTAGATAGCTAATAGATTAAGATTTTGAGAGTCATCTCCAGAATGAAGCTTGATCCTCAGGGATCTGAGTTAGATTTCTCAGATACCTAACAGATGAGATTTTGAGACCCATCTCTAGAATGAAGCTTGATCCTCAGGGATCTGAGTTAAATTGCTTAGATACCTAATAAATGAGATTTTGATAACCATCTCCAGAATGAAGCTTGATCCTTAGGGATTCGAGTTAGATTGCTCAGATACCTAATAGATTAATATTTTGAGAATCATCTCCAAAACAAAGCTTGATCCAAAGGGATCTGAGTTAGATAGCTTAGATACCTAATAGATGAGATTTTGAGAACCATCTCTAGAATGAAGCTTGGTCCTAAGGGATCGGAGTTAGATTTCTCAGATACCTAATAGATTAAGATTTTGAGAATCATCTCCAGAATGAGGCTTGATCCTCATGGATCTGAGTTAGATTGCTGAGTTACCAAATAATGAAATTTTGAGAATCATCTCCAGAACAAAGCTTGACCCTCAAGAATCCAGGTTAGATCGCCCAGATACCGAATAGATTAAGATTTTGAGAATCATCTCTAGAATGAAGCTTGATCCTGAGGGATCTAAGTTAGATTTCTGAAATACCTAATAGATGAAGATTTCAAGAATCATCTCCAGAATAAAGCTTGATCCTCAGGTATCTGAGTTAGATTGCTCAAATACCTAATAGATAACGTTTCGAGAATCATCTCCAAAATGAAGCTTTATCCTCAAGGATCTAAGTTAGATTTCTCAGATACCTAATAGATAAGATTTTGAGAATCATCTCCAGAAAAAATCTTGATCCTTAGGGATCTAAGTTAGGTTTCTCAGATACCTAATAGATAAGATTTTGAGAATCATCTCCAAAATGAAGCTTGATCCTCATGGATCTGAGTTAGATTGCTCAGATACCTAACAATGATGCGATCTGATTGGGGACCCATGCCCCTAGTAGCAAATAGAAAAGACTAACTTGAATCATATGATGAGGACAAACATGATTTGATTTCCCCCAGGCTTATAACTCTAGATTAGTGTCAATTTAGGAGGATTCACAGAAGAACCAAAGTTTCATGAAAGTGAATAAAAGCTATGTATAAACTAAAGCAAAGAAATGCCAAGACTGAGTATCAATAAAGAGATCATTGAGTACAACTCCAATTTCAATGGATTGATTTTGATATGTAGATATACATTGTGTGTGCAAAAATTTGGTTAGTACAGCGACAGTAGGCATACATAGTGAGAACCACCGGTGACGGACGCAACAAAGATTCTCAAGAACAGAAATCACAGTAATAGCTAGGCATCACTAGGAAGACGTAGTGAGAACCACTGGTGACTGATGTGAAAAGAGATCCCAAGTAGAAAGATCTTAGTAATAGCTAGGCATTAGCAGGAAGATGCAGTGAGAACCACTAGTGGCTGATGTGAAAGAGATCCTGAAAAGTAATAGGATAGTGTCCCCTAGATCAGGAAGGTTGCCCCTAGAGTATGACCAGTTTCAATCCATGTAAGTTGGTGTCTTGAAGGTAACTGAGAGAATGTGTATGAATCCCAAGAATTTGGGTTAGATTTCCCAGATACCTAACAGCTTATCACCTTTCAAAAGACTATCCCCAGAACAAGGCTCAATCTTCAGGAGTAAGGGTTAGATTGCCCCGATAGCTATTCATTGAAAGATAGTCAACAAAGATTTTTTTTGGTTGATGCATCAAAGTACCTATTGCTATGGTTTTTAAAAAGATGATCATTTTTTTAGGACTTTTTACGATTTTTAGATTTTTTTTAGGACATTTTGCAATTTTTTAGTCTTTTTTAGAGTTTAATTGATCTCAAACAAGATCACATTGGTTTTCCCCCAATGTCTAGCAAGGTGTAGGACATTGCAGATGGATTTGAAATTTTATGGATGAGATGAATAGACAATCATCGATGATGAGGGTGAATGTGACCCTCAAGGATAGTCTCCTCAAAATTACCCAAGCTAGGGAAAAATGAATCTCCTCAAGATTATTTAATTCCTTTTTATGTGTTTTAGCTAAAATGGGTGAATTTAATTTAATTAAAGTTCTAGGAATTTATAATTAAATTAATTTGATCATTAGGTTTATTTAGCCAATTATGATTGATATTTAGGAATTAAATATGATATGTGATTAATGCAGATTTAGGGTTTTCTACATTTGACACTTAGGTTAAGTAGAGTCAGTCAAAACTCAGAATTGCCTAGTACAATAGAACTTTGATGATTCAGAAGAATGATAAATGCCAAAAAACTGGTTAGGGTTGCCTAGATGCCAGTTTTGGGGTGTTACATTTTTCCCCTCTTTGAATTGATGTGCGAGTAGCACATTGATTCAAAAGAATACTCTAATTTCTGAAGCATAGAAGAATAGTTGAAATTGATTTTGAGAATTGATGATAGTTGTAGAGCTATCTCCAGAATAGAGCTTAACTCTCTGAAGTCTAGGTTAGGTTGCCAAGACACCGGTTAGATCAAGTTTTTGAGGGTCATCTTCAGAATGAAGCTTGATTCTCAAGAATCCAGGTTAGATTTCCCTGATACCTAATAGATTGTCACTTTTCAAAAGAGTGTCCCTAGAATGAGGCTCAATCTTCAGGAGTCAGGGTTAGACTTCCCCAATACCTGGAAGTGAGATTTTAAGAACCATTTTTAGAATGAATCTTGACTCTCAGGAATCTGGGTTAGATTTCCCTAGACACATAATAGATGAGATTTCAAGAGTCATCTCCAGAATGGAGCTTGATCCTTGGGAATCTGGGTTAGATCACCTAGACACCTAATAGATTGAAATTGGATCAAATTGATAAAGATATATTGAAAGTGATTCAATGATGTAATCATCCTGCCCCCTTGGGAGAAAAATGGAAAGATGACACGCCATAATAGTGATTGAAAGAAAGAAATCACAGAGAGATGTTGAAATGAAGGTCGAGAAGAACTCAAAATAGATTATGGAAGAATATGGAAGAAATGTATAAGATTGGAGAGAATGTTGATTGGATATGATTCTAACAAGAAAGCGATGTCAGAAAGTTGACTACACAAGCGTCCAATTGCGTTGGTCCTAAAAATTTTAGAATGCAATTTTGAGCTATATAAGAGTGTCAGATTTTGATTTTGATCTCGAAAATGGATTGAGCATATAGCTGTAAATAGAGAACGAGGATCAAACACTTGTGTAACTTGATGAAGTCAGAACATTTAATAAGAATCCCTCATCGTATAGATCTAGCAGAACACAATGAAGCGACCATTGAAATGTTTCTGTGAAAGTGCAATCCTATGCTAGAATGAAAGTGCAATCCTATGCTAGATGCAATCCGTAGGACATGGTTGTTGGACCCATTGGATAGTTATCATCATAGAGTATTTTTGGAACATCAGAGTCAATTCAATCCTTACTGGTGCCACTACAACCATAAGAATATGAATATGACTTTCATCGGATAAAATATGGGAAACTAACGTAAGCATTGGGGCACAAAAGCCAAGAAGACCTAAACATTGCTTCCAATTTGATATAGTAAGAGTACACCAGTAAACAAGTAGAGAAATAATAGTCAAGGAGATAATTTTGACCTCACTAACAAGCAATAGACAAAGAAAGGATAAATGAAATCAATGAGAACAAGCAACATAAACATAGAAATCCAATCATAGCTCAACATGTTTCAAAGTTTTTGGATGTGCATATGTATAGGGGTGTTGAAAAACACCTTTGTGCTTGTGAGTGCATTATGTTTGATTATTATTGATAGATGTTGTTACATTTGCGATATCCAATGTGTGTTGAAAAACATAGATGTATCCAAAGAGAGTGTTGAAAAACACTGTTGAGTGTGGTGTTGAGAAACACCTAGTGGTATCAGTAGAGTGTTGTCCTTCAGAACAAACAAGATTATTGATTCTAGTGCAATCCAAAGATATGATCTAATTTTGGGACCTATGCCCCTAGTGAGATTTTGAGAACCATCTCCAGAACGAAGCTTGATCCTCAGGGATCTGAGTTAGATTTCTCAGATACCTAACAATGAGATTTTGAGAACCATCTCCAGAATGAAGCTTGATCCTCAGGGATCCAAGTTAGATTGCTCAGATACCAAATAGATTAAGATTTCAAGTATCATCTCTAGAATGAATCTTGATCCTCGGGGATCTGAGTTAGATTGCTTAGATACCTAACAATGAGATTTTGAGAAAAATCTCCAGAATGAAGCTTGATCCTCGGGGATCTGAGTTAGATCTCTCAGATACCTAATAGTGAGATTTTGAGAACCATCTCTAGAAAAAAGCTTGATCCTCAAGGATCTGAGTTAGATTTATCAGATACCTAATAATGAGATTTTTGAGAATCATCTCCAGAACGAAGCTTGATCCTTAGGAATCTGGGTTAGATTGCCCCGACACCTAATAGATGAGACTTGATTGCGAACCCATGCCCTAAGGCTTATGAATATGGAGCAGTGTCAAGTAAGGGTAGAGGAACCAAAGTGTCACAAAAGTGACTAAAATCTATGTACAAGATGAAGCAAAAGATTACCAAGATGAAGCGCAGAGTACCCGTCCAACTTCAATGGATAGGTCGATTGTGTGAATATATGATCAGTATGGCGACAGTAGATAGATGTAGTGAGAACCACTGGTGACTGATGTGAGAGAGATTCTCAAGTAGATAAATATGAGTAATAGATAGGCATCAGCGGGTAGACACAGTGAGAACCACTAGTGATTGATGCGAGAGAGATTTTGAAGTAGAGAAATCTGGGTAATAGCTAGGCATCAGCAGGAAGATGCAATGAGAACCACTTGTGATTGATGTGAGAGAGATTCTAAAAAGTAGTAGGATAGTGCCCCCTAGACCTGGAAGGTTACCCCTAGAGTATGACCAGTTTCAATCCATGTAATTTGGTGTCTTGAAGGTAACTAAGAGCTTTATGACTCCCAGGAATCTCAGTTAGATTGCCCAGATACATAATAGCTTATTTGCTTTCAAAAGACTATCCCTAGAATGAGGCTCAATCTTTAGGAATCAGGGTTGGATTGCCCCGATACCTGTTCATTGAAAGATAGTCAATAGAGATTTTTTATTTTTTTTTGGGTGGGTGCAACAAAGTGCGTATTGCTAGGTTTTCACCAAGATGACCATTTTTAGGACTTTTTACAATTTTTAGAGATTACTCGATCTCAAGAAAGATCACATTGGTTTGCCCCCATTGTCTAGCAAGGTGGAGGTCAATACAGATGGATTAGAAAGATGATGGATGAGATGAATAGATAATCATCAATGAAGAGGGTGAATGCAACCCTCAAGGATAGTCTCCTCAAGATTACCCAAGCTAGGGAAAAATGAATATATAATGTAGGCTCATGTAGCAGTGCTAGATAGCATATAAGATGGTGACCAGATGTCATGAAAGCATGTGGTCCAAAAGAGTGGACATGTCAAGAGAATTTTTTAGAAACAATTTTGCAATTTTCGTTCTTCATTTAGATCAAGACCAAGGGGTCAATTAGATAGGATATAGCTATGATAGCACAATCGGGATAAGGGGTGATGTAGGTATTGGTAAATTTTTTGGACTATGGGAGGAATGCGTAGAGACATGGAAGATAGGCTTGGGAAAAGAAAGATCATGATAGGCTATAATGGATGAGAGAAAGTGAATAAGTTGATGGAAAGATAATGGATGTCAGGATACACAATGCACATGGATAAGCTCAACCTTGTCAAGATCAGCAGAAGGAACATGGATGCTCACATGATTGTTGTATGTAAGATATAATAGATAAGATGACATGGAAGGAACTTGCACCCAAGTGAAGAGTGCAAGTAGGAAGAATTACACATGACGCTTGTTCACCAGATTTTCATCATGGTACTTACCCAAGGTGCCACAAGAAGTGGTTTTCACCATAGGATGGATTGATTTATCTTTACTTTTGCTACCAAGGTGCCTGTTTACCTATTTTTCACCAAGGCACTTTTTTTTTTATTTTTTTTTATTTTTGATTTTATGGAGGAACTTAAGCTTCTGCTCTTTAGATAGTGCTCCTTTGAAAGATATGCTATGATAGGCCAAGGCTGCTAAAAGTATGCTAAAACATGTTGGTAGGGTGATGGTAGCCAAGGATTTATGCTATAGATTGGATAAAAGGAATAGATCGATACGTGATAGATGGGTAAGAGGTAGGTGTAGGATATTGGATAGGATATGGTGGTAAGATCAACATTGACACACCCCTTGAAGGGTAGTGGAGGAATGGAGGAAAAATGGATGGAATAGCTTGAGGATTTAATGTATGATTGGATATGGATCTTGGTACACACAGACCTAAGATGGATAGAGAAGTATTCAAGGTGATATATTTTTGGACATGAGGACCCAAAATAGAGTTAGAAGACAAGAGATGTTTAGATGGAGATGCAGTGGAAGACTTTGGAAGCTTGGCTGCCAACTCTGACTTTTTGTTTTTGTTCAATCCTTTTAAGAGAGACTTGGGAATCCACATAGCTTTCAATTTTCTTTTTGTATGCAAGTCATTTAGAAGAGACTTGGGGATCCACAAATCTTTTGATTTTCCATTTGTATCAGATGATTTAGAATGAAATTCTTTCATAATGGATTTAGGAACCTATATTTTCTTTGATATTGTTCTTTTCTTAGTGGACCTTTGTGGTCTCTTTGTAGTCACATGTTGATTAGATGTGACATAGTGATCTTCATATTTACATGGATTCTTGAATTTTTTATTTCTTTGTTGCACATCTGAATTGCTTCCAAAAGACTTGGGAATTATGGATGAATAGGGCTGATATGACTGGCTTATATGGATTGGTTGATAGGAATAGTTCAAGGATGTATGTCTTTGTTGATCTTGATAGGAGATAGGGTAAGTTGATGACAAGCTAGTAGTTATAGGAATGGTGGATTGAGGGACATAAGGACCCAATGTAGATGGCAGGTTTGACAGTTTTAGCTTTGGAATATGAGGACCAAGGATGGATTTGGAGGATAGTGAAGGATAATTATTATGTTTGAATGGAGGGATATAAAGTGTGGAGTGGATATAAACATATTTAGAGTGAGTTGCATGACCAAGGCTCTGCTCTTTAGAATTCATTTGTATATCAACATGAGCAACTTTGATAGGAGCAAATGAAGCTTTATTGAAGTTATTGTTATGCAAGGTATTTAGAGGAATGTTGTTGTCTGGATATGGAAGAACATGACAAGGGGATGATAGGATGCTCTAATCTTGAAAAGGATCATTAGATAGTGTAAAAAGGGTACTTTTATCTTTATTTTCAATAGGTTCCTTAGAGCTAGTGAAAAGGATATCTTGATGTTGCTTGGGATATGGATAAGATATAGGAGATGTAAGAGTTTCTTTTGGGAAGAAATGGAAGGGGATGATAGAATCATCATGAGACTCTTGATATGTGTGACTTTGATCAACCATTGGATAAGGGTGGATGGTGTCTTGATCTTGATCATTACTGATATTTGTTTCTTCACACTTTGGATTGTCTCCTTGACATGGAGCCACTTCTAAGGACAAGGTAGGAGTGTTGAATTGCATGAAGGATTATTAACACACTAATGGAGAATCCTTTGGAATAGGCATAGTAAGCGTTGAAGCACATGGAAGCTTTAGGTATATGATCTTTGAAGCTTGAGAAAGGCTTGCATCTATATGGTGATTAGCTTGGATCTCTTTCAGAGGTAGTCCCTGAGGGTACACATAGTCATCATTAGGCTCAGTGCTTGATAGAGATGGTGAAGATTTATGAGATGGAGGAATGGTGGAAGAAGTAGATGTGATATGGGAACCATTGCTAGACATGAATTCCTAATATTGATCATGCTTGAGATTAGTATCTTCACTAGATGATTCATTAAGATTTTCCACTTTGATTATGCCATAATCTATGAGATATTGGATTTTATGTTTCAACTCTATGGAAGATGAAGTTGTATGCTGATTTCTTCAATGATATGCATGATAGGGACTCAAGAATTTGAATCCACATGATGTGGCTTGAGGCAATGTGATGAGATTATGCTCAAGAAGTTCTTTCAATGCTAATGTATAAGATTGTCCCATAGGAGTAAAGGCTCTCTCTAAAGGAAAATTAGATGCTTCTTGAATTGAAATATCCTTCTTTTATGGATAGAAAAGACTTTCATCTGATTCTATCATAGTTTCCTCTACATTCTCTTGATCAAAGATATGATTGTCATAAAACTATTCTTGATGAAAGATGGGATTGTCATGCCAAGATTTATCCATGTTGGAAGGAAGTGTGGAGATGTGAGAATCATGATCAAATAGAAAAGGATAGGTTGATCTTAATGAGGATTCATAAAATGAAGTGTCCTTTTTCCCCTTTAAACCTTGGATTTCAAATTCCAAAGTTTGAAGTTGTTTTAATAAAGTTGCCCTAAGAATCTCTTCTTTTCTTTTAGACATTGTAAGATTTTCTTGATGCGCTTGCTTACAAGATTTAAGAGAAGGTATGATGAATCGATTAATTGATTGACATGTGCTGAAGTGATATCTAAAGTGCTGACTAAGTCCAAGACCAAAGGAAAAAAGAGATGATGTCCAACTAAGAGAGAGAAGTAACAACTCTGATCTTGAGTCAAGGTTGATGAACCTACTTTTGCAACTCAGGATAAGGATAGTGTAGACACAGATGATAAGATTGAAATAGATAAAGAGTCACTTGGAATAGCACAACAAAGTCAGATTTTGAGACAACAAGCAAGTCAGACTATCAATAGATTATAGTAAAAGACAAACTAGTAGTGAAGTTTGATGAGAACACAAATTTTGTGAAAATTTGGACAGAACCTTCACAATAGAATAGCAATTTGAGAAACAAGTTGATAGATTCTAAGCGTTTTATAGTAGATGTAGAAACTCAGACAAGAGTTTGACAACTAACACCTAGAATTGCATATTTTGAATTGTTTGAGTGTTTTGATGTGTGTTTGTTTATTTTTTTTGATGCTTCACCCATGCAACACACATCAAGAAGAATGTTTGTTAAAAAAAAGAACAGAGACACCACAATCCTAGGTAAGCCAGGGCAATATCTATTCAATTCCCACTTGAATAGAAGTCCAGCCATGCCTACTCATAGCGGACAACTTAGAATCTTAGAGGCATGGGCTCCTCCTTATAGTGCACTCACTTCTTAGGCACACCAAGCTTCGAATCCCAAGGGACTTTTGTCTCTACTAAGAGCTGTGAAAGTGTGGGAAATCTTAGTCAATCTTTGACCTTCCACGCCAAGAGATAGAGGGGTTTTGGTTACTAGAACAAAGTGTGTACTTAGGGCATCTATTTAGGTGGTTATACTTGTCACAGATTAGCTCTGTTATGGAGGCCTCCCAGCCTATAGAAGTTACATTGTGTAGGTTTTAATGCACCACAAGGGTACTGAGGGAGATCTTATTCCTAGTATAATGCAATCAACACCTGTTAATTGTGAGATTAATCACAATGACATTTTTTATATACCTGTTCAGAAGGGCTTGGCTTTAGCCTATTACCTATTGGGCAATCCACTCTCACCGGCTCTGTTAAAGCACTCGAGAGGTAGCCACGCTAAAGGATTTGTATGGATTTCTATTTCACCCAAGATCCATGAAGGTGAGGGGAGAGGATATGTCCATGAAATTCCTTGGGTTTACAAAACTAGAAGACACATCAAGCAGAATAAGCAAATGACAATAATGTTTCTAGATTTTTTATCATCCCAAAAGGATGAGAGCATAATTTCCTGACATTATTTCCATCTCTAAAACACCGAAAAGAAGTTCATTTTAAACAGTATTGCACGTGTGTTCCTATTTTAAGAAATCAAAAACAAGATGCAAGCACAATGTTTTGCGTTCTATCGATCAAAGGAAACCTACAAAACCAATTTGTGAGTAGTTTGTGTTTTAGTCTTCTTGGATAACGTTCTGCAAACCACTGTTAGGCTATATGCAAAAGATAATTACATGAACATTAAAGCCAAAGATTATTCCACATTATCAAAATCAGAAAATAAGAAAACAAATTATATATTTAGAAAGTAGACAAAAAATATACATTTTCAAAAAAAATTGCACTGAAAAAGTTGATCATATGAGCCTGTACGAGGCTCTAGAAGCTGAAAAAGTGAGGATTAGACAAGTACAATCATAAAAAATAGTGATTTCTGATAAATCCAAAGACCAAAAATAGAAAATAACTCCACCATTGTGATCGTTGCAAAATTCTACCCCAAATAAAAAAAAATGCTCCCAAAAAGGACCTAAAATGAGTGAGATATGGGTGTTTGAAGTCGAACTATAAATTTAAAAAGTTCAATGCTGAAGGTAGATTTTTCAAATGTCTAATGACATCATCATTCCCTAGGGTTAAATTTGATGGTCTTGTGCACGTCACAAAAAGCCAATAACACTGCAAACAGACTGTTAGACAACCATCAATTTTTGGAAGGAGACTGGATGGCACAAATGGTTTTGTTGAAGAAAATTTTTAAAATTGCAAGGAATGGCATCTCGAATACAATGGTTACAATCAATACAATGAATGCACAAAATTTCCCTTTATGATAATGGATGCAGAGAAAAAAGTAGAGTTTGTGAATATGAAGTACCAGTTCAAGAAATATCGTGTAGTGATACCCATGGCTCCAATATAGTTGATGTTGCTGCAATTTATAATTGTAAGAAAAGAGCAAAATGTGCATTTGAAGGATAGCACAAGGAGAAGAAGTAGAAAGTGCCCCACGGGATGGAGATGAAGTAGTAGGGTTTGGCACGGGAAGAGACTGCGAGGGTGTTGCGTGGAAGGAGGAAGTGGGACGAGAGGTTGGAGAGGAAGAAACGGTTGATGAGAAGTGGTTGTCTGGTGGTGGGAAGTTGGGAGAGTGGTGGGAGGAGGTGAATAGTCAGGGGTGTTGACTGTGCATGGGGGGCTGAGAATATTGAAGAGGATAGGTGGAGTGGCGGTTGGTGGTCTTAAGTGAAGTGCATAGGTGTTAGGTGAGTGTGGTTGGGNNNGCAATGTGGGTTGTGGAGGAAGGTGGCTATGAAGTGGAAGTAGTGAGGGTGGGGAGAAGTGTGGAGAAAGAGAGGTGAATGACTACGCGGAGGTTAGGGGAAGCAGCGTGGAAGAGAGGAGATGAAGTGGAAAGACAACGTGATGGGAGGGAGTGGTGATGCGGTGAAAAGGCAGCAGCAGAAGCTACGCAATGAGTGGGAGGTGAGGAAGTAGATGGGGGACAGGAGGAGGTGGAGAGGTGAGTAGCGTAGTGGGATTTAATCACACATTGCCTATGCAGGGAATACAAAGAGTGTTTTAATAGAACAGCCAACAACAACTATGTAAAGAGAAGGATCCCCTTGGGGATTTGGCTTGGTGTTTGAAGATGTTGTGTGGGGCCCAAATAAAATGCAAGTATAGTATAAAATAAGTCAAAGATAAAAATAGGGGTGGTATTCGATTCAACCCAAACAAAAGATTTAAAAAAAATATTTGCCTCGATGAGCGTGTAGCTTGTAAAAATATTTTCCTTAATAAACGTGCAAGAAGACTATCTCAATTTGCATACAGAAGGTCGTAGGCCTCTGTATGCAAAAAATATTTGTGATAGATTCCATTTTAGGCAAACATGGGCATTTTTATAGTCATTTCATACCAAAAAAATGACCCAAACGCAATGGTCGAGTCAGATTTTGCTCAAAGTGAGATGGAAAATAGAGTTGGTAGCAAAAAAGAAAATATGAGGCCAGAAATTGATTTTCTGCCACATGGTGGGCGCCATAAATGTGATAGGTAAATGTGGCCTTGTTACCTAGCCATGCACTTCAACATAGTCATTACTCACAAGTCACATACAAGAATGGGTATGAAATTATCCATCTTGCACATCTGTATGACTCGACCTGTTGCCTTCTATCCAGTTGGGGTTTTTGGAATAAGCTCTCAGAATTGAGAGTCCAACAACCTAGACCATTGCTAGAACAAAGGATTTAATCAAATATGCAGTGCAATATTAACCTAGATAGCTTATTTTATTATATAAATGAATGTGCAAAGCTATATTAATCTAAGAAATTGAATGTAAAACTAGATTAATCTACAAATGATTATGAAGTTAATCTAAGAATGAATAATGATATAAGAACTAAGATTGTTTAAAAAGAGTATAAATATGCAAATTTAATCTAAATGATATTAAACTAGCATGATATTAAGATTATTGCAACAATTCTAAAAACAAAGCATATGATTAGAAAACTAGTGAATTCGAATTACAAGAATACAACATTCAAGACTAGTTTGTATGAGAGCTGAGAGAGTTCTTTTATAGACCTAGAGTCCGTTCAGAATAGAAAGTTTCCTTGGAGAGAAATAGTTAACTTATTAAAGATCAGTTGAGAATAGAAAGTTTATTTTCAAAGAAATAGTCAACTATTGTCTTTTTGAGTTAAGGAAGCAGTTAACTGATTAGTTGCACTTTTCAATCACAGTTAACTCAAAGTTTCTATTTCTGAACTGGAGAGAAGATTTTGGAGAGAATATTTATTTAAATAAATAGAATATGACCTCATAAATGTATTTTCTCAATTATTGAACAATTAAATTCAATTATTGAAATAAGGTTATTTATTTAATGATTAAATATTATTTAATTCCTTTTTATGTGTTTTAGCTAAAAGGGGTGAATTTAATTTAATTAAAGTGCTAGGACTTTATAATTAAATTAATTTGATCATTAGGTTTATTTATCCAATTATGATTGATATTTAGGAATTAAATATAATATGTGATTAATGCAGATTTAGGGTTTTCTACATTTGACACTTAGGTCGAGTAGAGTCAGTCAAAACTCAGAATTGCCTAGTACAATAGGACTTTGATGATTCATAAGAATGATAAATGCCACAAAATTTCTTAGGGTTGCCTGATGCCAATTTTGGGGTGTTACAACACCCATCCACAGAAAGACATTACTCCTATATATTTTAGCTACAGCCACATCACTGGTATTATTGCTAGCACAAGAGGATGAAACTAAGAAAGAAAGAGCAATCTACTACATTAGTAGAACACTAGTATCCTATGAACTCAATTACAAAATTATTGAGAAAGATTTCTTCATAGTTGTTTTCACATCTTAAAAATTAAGACATTATATGCTATCACATATAGTAAGGCTCATTGAAAAGATAGATCCTTTGAAGTACCTCCTGAGCAAGACAACATTAATAGGACATCTGGAAAAGTGGGTCATCATTCTGAGTGAATTTGACATTAAGTACATGGATAGGAGAGCTATTAAAGGACAAGTCCTCACAAATCAATTAGTTGATTCACCACTCCAAGATGATGAATCTTTAAGAATTGAGTTCCCTGATGAAAAAATTATGCATCTAACTAAGTATCCATGGAAGATGTAGTTTGATAGTTCTTTCACGCAACAAGGCTCTGGAGCAGGGGTTCTATTCATAACTCCTCAAGGCTACAAAATATTTGATTCCTACAAATTGACGTTTCCATGCACAAATAACATTTTTAAATATGATGCATTGTTAAATGGTCTTAAACTTTCTATGGAGTGGAATATTGTAGAGTTACATGTGTATGGTGACTCCCAGCTCATTATCAATCATGTAAATGGAGATTATCAGACGAAAGATGAGAATTTGATTCCCTACAAGAAACTGGTTGATGACCTAAAGAAGTAATTTGTCTTCATCACATTCCAGCAAGTCCCTAGGATAGAGAATAAAGATGTAGATGCTATGGCTACAATGGCCAATTTAAAAACCAAGACATCAAAGACCTTTACACACAGTTTCACATTACTCAACATTGCTCCTCAATCTATTATCCTCAAGGTAATGGACAAGCTGAGGCATCTAATAAAAATATTCTCAAGATCCTACACAGAACTATGAGTAAGTCTAGTACAGACTGGCATTTACAATTAAATCCAACACTTTGGGCCTACAGAACAAGCATCAGAACACCAACTAGAGCCATGCCATTTTCCCTAGTCTATGGCACTGAGGTAGTACTACCTATTGAGGATGAAATCCCATCTTTGCGGGTATATTTACAAGTTCTCATTACTGATGAACAATATCGCATCGATAGGGTGAATGCACTAGAATTACTTGAAGAGCATAGGCAATAGGCATTTGATCATCTGAAAGTGTACCAAACATGCAAGTCAAAAGGGTACAATAAAAAGGTCAAACCATGACCCTTTTAAGTGGGGGATCTCATTCTAAAAGAGAATCTTAAGAACAATCCTAACAAAGAACAGAAAGGAAAGTTTGAACCTAACTGGCTTGGACCTTATGTCATTACTACAAATTTTGGGACTGGAACGTATCATCTTGCTAGACCTAAGGGATATATCCTTCTAGATCTTATCAATAATCTACATTTGAAGCGGTTCTATGCTTTATTTTTGGCTAGCAGAGCCTATACAGTGAAAATCTTAGAAAATACCCAAAAAATCAAAAAATTGATCCTAAAGAAATCCAAGAATAGTGGAAAAAGTCCTGAAGAAAGGTATCCTTGGTGAAAACCTGGCAAACATGCACCTTGATACTACAAAAAACTTCAAAAAAGAACAAATAGAAAAAAAATTGAAAAAGAGAAAGGTGCCTTGATGAAAACCTAGTAAAATAGGCATCTAGGTAGCAAAAGAAGAAGTTTTTCGAGTGGTGAAAACCTGGCAAATAGGCGTCACTTATATTTTGCACTCTATCTATCAATGTATTGTTGATACTAAGCCTTCACAATTACACCTATGCTATGGGTTGACTCTATTTCCTTTCAAGTATCCTATCCTTTCTTGGGATTTGTCTGCATTTTTAGTGAAAAAATAATTCTGTACTAGGGGCATCTTTGCTAGCATGTTAGGTTGCGTCTGCTAGGTCATCCTAGGATGGTCTTCCTTCCAACACAATGCTTCTCGATACTTGCACCAAAATGTCACTTTCATGAAACAAGGGTGTGTCTTTAACAACCACCTATCTAACCCAAACATTGCACTCACATAAACGGTGTTCCTAAGGACTACATTGGATTGTGAATAGAGACAAGGTTAAACACAAACATGGAACACATATTGCTTAAATTCCAAATTTCAATTGATGAATCTTTACTGTGCTTGGAAAATGAGTGAACGGTATTTCTCAAATACTACTTAAGCACATATTTTGATCTTGGTTTGATTATGACTCTTTTATGTACCGATGATGTTTTAACAAGGGGCACTAAGCAGTTATAAGTTTTCTTTGATTGATTCTCAATTGATGGTTGTTATGTCTTTTGAGTGACTCCATGACATCGACGTAGGGACAAAGAGTCTCAAGGACATGTGGCATAATGTTTTCTTGGTTTTTTTCATACGGTGATTGTTCCAAATGATCCTATAAATTTCACCTAACATGGATGTTTATGGTAAGAGCTACCAACATGAGTGGATAGCCACATATATCTCAATCTTTGTGTGTGTGAGTTAATACACCTTCATGAAATTAAGACAATTAGCTACAATTCTATGAAAAGAAATAAATAATTTAATCTAAAGAATTGCATTTAACATCCATATCATTCCATGGTTCTCTAACTAGACTTTGCAAGTAGAGATCTCAGCCTTAATCTCTACTAGTGACCTTCCTAGAATGAGAAAATATGATAAAAATGCTTGATCTAGCTCTCAATTCTCTCAATTTGCTTCAAAGATGAACTCAAATGCTCATGATGTGCTCTCAAATCTCACAATTTTCTCTCAAATATTCAAGATAATTCTCAATTTCTATCAAATTTCCTATAGTAATGATGTTATGTATTCAAATTTTCTAGGATTCTTTTACACTTGGAAATGGCTTGTATTTATAGTAAAATCCCAAGGGTAGGGGGTAGAGTGAATTGACCATGGGTTAATCCTTGGTTGATTTTGATCTCTCAAATGGTTTCAAATAAAGGGACAATTTAAATGTTCTCCCCAAAGGGTGGGACAAAATGAGTGGATGAGATTTAAAAGAGAAAATGAGAAGTTGAGATGCAAAATTGCAGTGATCCATGTGCAAGTGTGTTCTCAATTCTCATTGGCTCTTGTATTTGTGTTGAAAAGATATTAGGAATTTATTTATTCAATCATTTAATTAATTTAGCCATGTAAGGAATAGGTACATTTTGATTTTTGATTTAAACTATGCAATTAATTGATTAAAATCAATTGCATAATTTGATTGATCCTTTTAGGCTTGAATTTAATTATTTAATTTCATGATTAATTAATCCCTTGATTTTATTTGATTTAATCCACTTTGATTTGATAAATGTCCATTTAATTGATTTTGATCCATTTTGAGACATTTGAATCATTTTGATGAGATTTACTGAGATTTGCAAATTTTGATGATACTAAGACACCTGGTCAATTTTGGGTGTCTACAAATACCCCTCTTTGAATTGATGTGCGAAGCACATTGATTCAAAGAAAATTGCATGTCCTAATCACTAATTTGATATTGATTGATTGATTGCTTGATAAATTGCTCTGATATTGATAACATAATTGATTTGAAACCTTGATTTGATTTGATGATAAAAACTTTATTCACAACTCTGATTTAAAATTCTGATTAAAACCCCGATTCACAACTTGGATTTGAAACTCTGATTGATAAGATGCAGAATGCCCCAATGATAAAAGTTTGAAATTTTAATGCCCCAGATTTGATATAGATACCCTGATTTGATTATTTGATGATATATTCCCCCTCAGAAATGAAAACATTTGATGTCCCGATGCAAATATGATGTGATTGATGAAAAATCATATCTAAATGATTTCATTTTTGAAAACATAAAGAAAAATGATGATAAGATCACAAATGCCCCAGTGTGCAAAAAATGTAGATTTAGGTCCCGGGGGGTAAAAATCTCTCCAAAATTAGGTCAAAATAGCTTAAATAGGTTGAAAAACCCAAATTTGCTATTCATTTCCATTTTTACTATTGAGATTTTTGCTTTGGTTTTTCTGTGATTAAGAGGAATGGTGGTCCCTATCTGAGAGCATTGATTTGAGAAGGCACACCGTTATCAAAGAACGCTTGACTATGGACCTCTGGTGTGTGATTTGAACCTTCTTGGTGCATTTATTGCTCATTTTTATAGCATTTAATGTCATTTTTGATGATTTTTAAATTAGATTTAGCAAAATGTCACGTAGGAGCTTTTAAATGACGCATAGGATAGGTAAATGTCATGTTCATGTAGTCAAATGAAACATATGAGGTGTTAAAACCCACAGAGGAGTTAGGTCAAAATGTGAACCCCATGGTTGAAATGACGCGTAGGAAACCCATTTGCAAATTTAAGATTTTAATGACGCATATCATAGTTTGAATGACGCGTAGACTTTGCAAATGTCACGTATGTTGTAAAGCAATGCCTCTAACACTTTAAATGACACGTATGATGTTTTCAATAATGCATAGCATGAAATTATGCTTCTGTATAATGAAATGATGCATATCATGGTATGTGATGAAATCCTAATTTAGAATAGAACAAGTTATCTTTGGTTGATCATCTGGATGACCATATTGATTGCTAAGCTAAAAAGATGTGATTCCATGATGTTACTTAGTGTTTAGGATATTAGAATACTCATACGAGTGAATGTTTGATGTGTCAATCAGATTGATTAAAATATATTACAAATTGATCCCTTCTCAAGATCTAGAGGTCAGGAACAATAGGTTGATGTGATCAAAAAGAGCAAAGATAGATTTAATATGTTTGATTGACTTAGAATGATCCACTAATAGAAAGATACTAATATAATTTAGTTTATTTTCAAAATGTAGGCACATTACCGTAAGTTGTATGTATAGAATGTAGCAGCTTGGGTCTTCGATCTGGTGGATGAGTTGACCCCTCCAGAGAGACATATGATCGAGACATGTGGTCTCAGATTCCTTCTGGATCTTCCTTGGTTTTAGTTGAACTGAGGTTTATTGACATCTATGGTAGAGCGTTGGCACTCTGACCATAACACATTCCATCTACCCCTCGGTGAGATGACCATCACGCCAGAGGATGTATACAGATTACTGAGGATCCCAACCCATGGAGAGAGGGTTTACTATGATCAAGTCTATGATGGTAGTGCATGTAGATGGGTGTTTAGAGATGCTACAACTGGTGATGATAGCATTACATGCGCACAGTTTTCTTCATTTCCTACTTTTCCAGCTTTGCTAGGAGTCATGATTGGAGGACTTCTGGTACTAGATAAGAGAGGTCATCAATTTTCAGTCGGATGGGGCCATATACGAGAGGACTTAATTTCTCATCCTTGGATATTAGACTAGGGATCTTGTGTTCTAGTGCAATTGTATCATGATTTACACGAGGTGGTATACAAGCACAATGTGATGATTTCTGTAGGTGCCGTATTATTACAGCTATGGACCTGAGAGCATATCCTGATTACTAGACCAATATCAGCAAAAGTGCAAGCTTGAGGATATCCTTACGCATTTCTATATGATGGCATGATTGTCCAGCATCATTTGGGCAAGGTTGAGTTCTGGCGTTGGACTATCGATGATATTAATCAGGTCATATGGAGACCATACTTGGCCTATGAGGGATGGGGAGAGGATGATGATGAGCTTCCATATTTTTTTTCCCCTTAGTGGATTACTGGTCAATCACCACTATGTATAGAGAGATTATGCTTTGGGAGCATTCTCTGTCAGTTTGGACATGTGCAGGATATGGCGCAGGGTATGACATTGTATGCTAGAGTATAGGCAAAGCGATCTATGTGGGGAACTCAGGTTGATTATCTATTTGCATGTGTAGAGATTTAGTGGCTAGGCCATGTGAGATGGGATATGATGGATCATGTGGCCAATGCAGGTATGTCCATTGAGTATCGAGAGTAGTTTTCTCGGCATAGATTCACTAGATTCACAGATCTGGCGGAGCCTATTCCTAATGTTGATGAGCTATCTATTGATGATGGAGATGGAGATGGTGATGGTGATGGTGGAAGGAGACCCTTGAGGTAGAGATTACCTAGCACTCCTCAAGTACAGAGAGTTGTAGGACCTCAGATGCGGGGTGGACATGTGAGAGCTTGAGGTGGTGGGTTCGGTCAGCCTAGATAGAGGTGGATATAGGTTTTGATGCAGAGATAGGTGTAGGCCATTCAAATTATATCTTGGGTAGGATAGAGACATAGACAAGTGCAGGTAGCCAGGCAGGTTTCATTACAGGTTCCTTTATAGGGATAGGATTAGCAAAGACCAACATCTCCACAGAGATAGGGATAGGTACTCCCTCAGATAGACCCACAGGTTAGTGCAGCATAGGCTCAAGGTGCATCTCAGATACAGGTGATACCATAGGTTCCATTACCACCATAGGCCCCTTAGGCACCTTAGGCACCTCCAGTTCCTCCTATTGTTGATAGCTTAGTATAGGATGTGCGAGGATTACAGGCAGGGATGACTGTAATTTCTAGACGGTTAGATCTAGTGACTACGATGTTATAGAAATTTTTGGCTACCCTATCTCAATTACCTATGAGTGCTAGCATGAGTCAGGCACCACCTTCCACTCAGGATAGAGTAGGTGACAGGGGTACCGATGGGTCAGGGGATGGATCAAGTGCTTCTAGAGATGGATCAGGTGCCCCGGCTGGGTCTTGAGATATATATGAGCTGGATATCTAGATATTGTATTGATGTATCATATGGATTTTTGATTAGGACTTTGATGTATGGATTATTTTTTTGATGTATCTTTGATATATTGATTTGTTATAGACATTTGATGATGGATATTTATTTATGATGTTCTTTGATTGATATTCCCTTTGATGTTGTTGTGATGATGTGAGATGTCTTTGTATGCATATCTATATGATGTCTATAATGCACTTACTTTTATTTATGCTATGGATGAAATGTCTTTAGAGTATGAAATAGATAGATGGATGTAAATGATGATTATGCAACTACTTCTATATGATTTTGATTTTAATTTGATGTATGTTTTATGCAATGCAATGTTATGGATGCAAAACTTAGTGTAATGGTAAAATGAATGCAACTATCTTTTATTTATTTATTTTGGATGTATGTAACTTAGTTTATGAAATGCATTTCTAAAAGATGAAGGATAAATGAATAATTAATAATGTATATTTTCTTTTCTTTTCACTCAAGATATGTAAAAATAATGATTAATGATTAATGCTATGAATGCAAAAAGATAATCTTACATAATTGATTTGAAACCATTGAAATTATGATGTAACCCCCAAAATGATGAACCCCTTGTACTTGGAAAATTTACTCTAAATAATGCAATTAATCTAACATGAATATGCAATGCAATCAAACTAAAGGTCACTAGATTTTTTGCGAAAGAACTGAAAAAGAGATATATTTTCATCATTGAGCATTGTGGAACTCGGAGTCGATACAATTCTTACTAGTGCCACTATGACCATAAGAATATGAACATGAATTTCATCTCATTTGGAAACTTCTCTTAGGAACTTGGTACAACCCTCACTAGTTGAATGACCAAATAAGGGAGTATGAATCCTGGTTTCAATGGATTCAATGTTGCAAGTGGATTTTGGTATTAAGATATTGAAGATCTAAGTAGCCAAGGTATCCTTTTGCGTAAACAAATAAAGGTTAGTCCTCCTTCCTATATGAATGTCCTTGATGGTTCTTTGATGACCATGTCCTTAGATGAATTCACACAATTTAAAGAATCTCCCTCAAAATAGTCACACAAAAGCCAAGAAAACATCATGTCCCCATCATCACCAATCTAGTTGAAACATCATTGATTAGCTAAAAAGACATGACTCAAAAAAGTCAATGAAAAACTCATCAAAAATTTCAAGTGTATCGCAATGTATCAAGATTTTCATAAAGAATTCCAAACATTCTGATCATTTAAGGTGTTGTCAATTTTTAATCCTGATAAAATAAGTCAATGAAACTCAAGGATCATGTTGTAGGATCAAACTGTTTAGGGTTGAACAATGATATCCATCAAAGGCTCCAAAATATCTCTCCTCTGAATCTGAAAATCTTCTTCTATCATGTGACCAAGATGTTGCACTTTTGAACCTGTTTAGTACCAAAATCCGTGATTCTTTCCCCCAAGTGATAAATTTGATCAATGTGAAACTTAGGGCAAATGAGACCTAGAATGCAACAATGTCACTGAAAGACTTTAGTATGAGTTATGTACAAATGACGAATGCAATGCGAATATGGACATATGAGATGGTGAAAGGCAATATGTACGAATGCGAGTAGGAAAGACCTAAGGGAAAAAAGGCATCTTTTTCAAGGTTTTAACCTTTTGGGATTATTGCGCTTTTTCTCTTTTTTTCTTTTTTTTTTCTACCAAGGTGCCTATTGCTAGGTTTTCACCAAGGCACTTTTCTCTTTTTCAATTTTTTTTTTAATTTTTTTTTTATCATCAAGGCACCTATTTGCTAGGTTTTCACCAAGACAACATTTTTTTATTTTCAATGTTTTTTATTTCTTCATGCTCAATTTTCTCCTTTTTCTGATTTTTCTAATTTTCCAATGTTTTTGGCTTTTTGAAATTTTCTATTTTTTTGTGTTTTGATATTTTCTCTATTTTTTTAGATTTTTACTTTTTCTCATGTACAAAGAAGATGCTAACTCATCTGATACTCTTTCCTTTGATACTCTATCATCTAATCAGGTATGAAACCTCTTTAAATGGATGCTATTAATGGGCTCTTGCAACTCATCTCCTTCACAATCAACTAGTTTGTATGTTCCCATTCCAAAAGAATAAATAATTACAAAAGGAACAAGCCAATTTTCTTCCCATTTTCCTTTCTTCTCCCTATCTACCTAATTTTTAGGGTTTTATCTTAACACTAAGTCTCCCACTTGAAAGGATCTTGGTTTAATATGCTTTTTGTAGTTCCTTGATATTTGATTCTGATACACTTTCAAATGATCATATGCTTGTGTTTGATGTTCCTCCAACAATTACAATTGTTGAAGTTGGGCAACCCTATAATCCTCATCTATGATTAATCCATATAGTGACACTCTTAAGGATGGTATTTCAACTTCTAAAGGTAGAAAAAATTTGGCCCCATAAACCAAGGAAAATGGTGTAGCTCTTGTTGGTGTACGGATGCTAGTTCTATAGGCCCACAATGTCGGGTTAATCTAAATATGCCAATCTCTTCATGACTTATCAACTGATCTCCTCAGTATTTTGAGGATATTCTTATTTGTAGCTTCGGCTTGTCCATTACCTTGAGGATAGTAAATGGAGGAAGAATGATGAATAATGTGGAATTTTTCACAAAGTTCATCCAAATATTTTTTCTTGAATTGTTTTCTATTGTATGTAATGATGGCATGAGGAATACCATATTGAAAAATAATGTAGTTAAGGATAAACATGGAAATCTACTTCCCTGTGGCAGTTGTCAAAGGATCAGCCTCTACCCACTTAGTGAAATATTTTGTCGCTATGAGGATATACTTATGTCCATTAGAAGATGGTGGGTAAATCATGCTAATTAAGTCAAACCCCCATTGATAAAATGGCCATGGTGTGACAAAAGGATGTAATTCTTGTGCAGGTGCATGGATCATGTCGTCGTGATATTGACATTTAGCACACACTTTCATAAATTGACAATCATCTTTCTCTAAGGTTTTCCAAAAACACCCCATCCGAAGGATTTTCTTTGCTAAATTTAATCCACTAGAATGTGACCCACAAATCCCCTTGTGGACATCTCTTCAAGCTAACCTAGATTCCTCTTCCTCTAGAGTTCTAAGGAGCATTCTGTCAAAACCCTTACGATACAATGTGTCAGATAGGATGGTATAACGAGCTAATTTTCTTATGAAATGTCATTTTTGGGCTTAGGTTTGGTCCAAAGGTAAGGTTTGGTTTTTAAGATAAGTATAAATTGGTCCATACTAAGTTGAGTCATGTCCATTAAGAAGGGAAATAATTTGGGTATCAGGTAAGTCAAATGCTGATTTTACCAACTCTTCCACCAAGAATTTGTACCTCACATTCTAATCAGGAATTTGGAGTAATGAAGCTAAAGTAGCCATTGCATCGGCTGCTCTATTTTTGTCTCTTGGAATTTTCTCAAAGGTAATCAAAGAACAATATTTCTTCCAATCATCCACCATCCTTTTATATGGCATCAATTTTTTAGCTTTGGTATTGTATTCATCATTGACTTTGTTGATGACTAATTGAGAGTCTCCATAAAGTTGTAATTCCATGACATTCCATTCCAAAGCCATTTTGAGACCTATGACCAAAGCTTCATATTTAGAAATATTATTTGTGCAAGGGAACAATAGTTTGTAAGATTTTGGAATTGTGCAACCTTGAGGTGTTATCAATAAAATGCCTGCCCTTGAACCACCTTGAGTATAGGATCCATCAAAATATAGAGTCCATATCTTTGCTTCCACATTAACAATATCTAAATCAGGAAATTCCACTTTAATTGGATGTTTAGACTCTAAGGATGTTTGGCCAACTAATTAGAAATTACTTGTCCCTTGCTTACCTTCCTATCCATGTACTCAATGTCAAACTCATTAAGTACCATTACCCACTTTGCAATTCTTCCTGTTAGGGTTGTTTTACTAAGTAGATACTTCAAAGGATCAATCTTAGAAATTAACTTCACTTTATGAATCAAGATGTAATGCCTAAGTTTTTAAGAGGCAAACACCACAGCTACGCAAGCCCTTTCCATGAAGCTACAGTTCAATTCATACTTTATCAATGTTCTACTCAAGTAATAAACGGCTCTTTCTTTTCCATCATTGTCTTCTTGTGCCAATAAATCCCCTAATGATTTCTCCATTGTTGATATGTAAAGTAAAAAAGGTTTTCCTTTAATAGGTGACATTAAGATGGGTGGATTCACCAAGTATGTTTTTAACAATGTGAAATATTTGTCACACTCTTCATCCCATGTAATAATAGTTTCCTTATATAGCAACCTTATGAATGAATGGAATTTTTATGCCAATTGTGAGATGAACTTCCTTATATATTGAAGTATTCCTTGAAGAGAGCTCATTTGGATAATATTATTAGGAATTTCCATGTCCATTATTTCTTGTACTTTCTTAGGATCTACTTCAATGCCTTTTGCAGAAACAATGTAACCTAGGAGTTTTCTGGATTGTACCCCGAAAGAACACTTCTTTGGATTGAGTCTCACTTTGAATTGTTCTAGCCTTGTGAATATCTTGTTTAATATTGGTAAGTGATATTTTCTTTCATGTTATTTTTCTAGAATATCATCCACATAGTCTTCTAAAAAGGTATGCATCATATCGTGGAAGATGGTAGTCATTTCTCTTTGGTAAGTTGCTCTGACATTTTTGAGACCAAAGGGCATCAAATTCCAACAAAAAGTTCCCCATGGGCATGTAAAAGATTTCTTCTCTTGGTCTTTGGGTGCAATTTGGATTTGATTATATCCACTAAATCCATCCATCAAGGAAAGCATAGATTGACCCGTTGTCAAGTCCACTATTGTATCAATTCTAGGTAGTGGAAAATCATCTTTTGGGAAAGCAAGATTGAGATCTCTAAAATCCATGAAAACTCTAATAGATTTGTCATGTTTTTTGATGGGTACAATGTTGGATATCCATTATGCATATGCAATTACTCTTATGAATCTAACCTTGAGGAGATTTTCCAATTCTACTTTTACTAAAAGTGCTACATGAGGGTACATCTTTCTCAATTTCTTCTTTACGAGTTTCACATTTAAATGATGCATTATGAAGCTTAGATATAACCCTGGCATGTTGGCATAAGACCACGCAAAGTTATTTTTATTTTCTTGAAAAAATTAGATGAACTCCTTTCTTTCTGATGGACTCAAAGATGTTGCTAAATGCAAAAAACTTAGGATCTTCTTCGGTGCCAATGTTAACTTTCTTTGTTGGTTCAATAAGGATGGGTGATCTTTCATCTTCATGTTTGGGTAGGGAATCCAACCTCTCTTCCTTGGGTACCACAATTGGGTTTTCATCTTTGGAAACATCCAATATTTTGACTTTTTTAGATTCTGGCACTGCCACATGGTGGTGTTCACCACTAGACCTTTTCCAAATTTTTTATATTTTTTTCTTTT
The DNA here is from genome assembly GCA_018584345.1 of Thuja plicata. Taxonomy (NCBI): domain Eukaryota; kingdom Viridiplantae; phylum Streptophyta; class Pinopsida; order Cupressales; family Cupressaceae; genus Thuja; species Thuja plicata. Next base: position 3,370,592 of record MU228389.1, on the reverse strand, counting down.
ATTTTGTGGATTGAGAGGTTGGACCCCTACCTCTATCATCATGTCTAGATTATATTCATTGGTGGAAGAAGATGTATCAACCACATTTAGGTATTGAACCATTGCAAGGTCATTGGGAAAGTATAATAGGTCATTTGGTTTGGATAAATCCCAATCAATGAGTTCGGTGTGCATTAAGGATAAGAATTCATTTGGAAAATTTTCATTCCAAGGGTTTAAGGACATGACCTCATTTGAATTTTCATACATTGTATCACTTAGATCTATGACATGGGATTCCTCAAGATATTCCATGGAAGTTGGATCAAAGTCTCCTTCACTAGAGTCCTCGTTGATTTCCATGGGAAAGAATGCATGTGGATTAAATACAACATTTGAATCACCCCCTCCCCCCATGAAGGTACCCAAGGTTCACCTACCCATTTAATATTCCTATATGGTTTCCTTATGTTGGCTTGTTGAGGTTCACTTAACACTTGTGTAGAATTCAAGCCTTGATGTTCATTTTCTTGACTTGTAACATTGGGAATAGTTGCATATGTGTGAATAACATCAACTTCTAGTTCATGAAAAGAATCTTAGGAAAAGGAATCCCACTCATACTCCCTTGAATCATCTTCAATTTTATACCCAACCATGTGCACACATTCATGAGAATCATGCATTAGACTTGAACTTTCTCCTTTATGTTGAAAACCTATTCCATCTTTCTCTTCTTTTTCTCTCCAAGTTGGTTCAATGGGTTCTAATAATCCTCTATTTCAAACCCCTAAGGGTCCTCTTCCCTTATATCCCATTTTTTTAATGATTTGATACCCTTTCCCATATTGATCGGTTTGAATTTTGATGTGTTGTACCCTTTCCATATAATGATTTGAAGTGTCCTCCTCTTTATAGAGCCATTGTAGTACTTCATTATCCTCCTTCTCTAAGGTAGATTTATCACTCTCTCTTACAAAATGAGCATTGTATTTATGAGGCGGATGAGCACTTGATGGCTTCCCATGTGTCCTAGGAGAGGTTGGTAAATCAAATAGGGAAAAAAAATATTCCCCACCCCCTTGGAGTTGATTTTACATTGTTTTTCAAAGGTGTGCATCAATTCAGTCATCTTTTGATAGTGATCCTTCTTAGCTTGTTCTCTTTCTTCCCTGGTAGGTTTCAAAGTTTGCATCCTCAATGTTGAATTCTTGACTGAATTATCATGTGAATTTTGACCCTCATAACTCATCTTTTCTTATCCCTTATTTTTTGTAGTTTAGTTAGTTTGATTAGTGTTTGATATGGAAGTAGCATTTGATGTCAACTTCAAACTTTCTTTGTTGGTTTCTTCAATAGCATCATTAGGGATGACTCCTTCCCTATTGTGAGGAATAAATAATTCATGACTTGGCTTCAATGTGTTATAATATTGGAAGGGATTTTAATCTCCTCCAATTGTGATCTCCTCACCTCTTTGTGGAAATTTGATGAATTAGTGATAAGTAGAAGGTACCTCTTGTATCTCATGAATCCAAGGTCTTTCCAATAGGATATTATAAGCTAACTTCATGTCAAGAACTTGACATATAGTATCTTTTTTGATAGGTCCCACTTGGATAGGTAAGACCATCATACCTTTTGAAGACTTTTCTTCCTCATCATAAGCCTTAATGGTGATTTTCTTCTTAGGGTCAATAGATGATTTGGATATCCCTAAAGACTTGACAAGGTTTAAAGTACAAATATTGGGACCGACTCCCCCATCAATGAGAACTCTCTTAACCCTATGCCTTTGGATTAAGACTTCTATATGCAAGGGAAAATTTTGAGGGTGGGTAATAGACATGTCATCTTGTTCAAAGAATGAAAGGCAATGAGGAGCTATGAGGTGTCCTACCATATTTTGAAAGTTATACTCCTCCAAGGTTATAGGAACATTGGTTTCCACTAGGGATTTTTCCAATATTTCTTTGTGATTAGGAGATAATTTCAAAAACTCCAAAATAAATATTTGTGCTGGAGTTTTATGCAATTGGTCCACAAAAATATAAGGCCATATTGAGGAAGATTGTGGTTTATCCAAAGTAGTTGTTGAAGTAAGACCACAAGTTTTAGGGACACTTCCTTGTAGGGTAACTTTCATTGCTTTCCCTTAGTTACAACATTAGAAGACTCTTGAATAGGTTGTTCTTTGATTACAATAACATTGATATTACTATCATGTCCAGATAGGGCATTAATAGTATTGTCATAGGTATGAGCAAAGTTTACATTGTTGTTACTTCTTGAATTGTTTCCATTGTTCCATCCATTGTTTGAATTGGAAGATTCACCTTTTCCATATTTTTATAAAGGAGTCTTAAAGGCCGTGTGATATTTTTTGTTCTGAGGGCCTTCTACCTTTATCACACCATCATCAATTAGGTCTTGCACTATGTGTCTCAAACCCATGCAATCATTTTTCTTATGTCCTCAATTTCTATGGTATTCACAATGACTAGACTCACTCCACCATGTAGGTTTGATTTGTGTTTCATATGGTTGAGCTCTAGGTAAGTCAATAAGCTTATTAGAAATGAGGGTTCCTAATGCCTTCTCAAGGGGTTCACCCAAAGGTGTGAATGTTCTTTTAGGAGTTGGTGTAAAGAAAGGCTTAGGTTTGTTAGCCCCTTGATTGTTCCCAAAGTTATTATTGTTATTATTGTTGTTGAAAGGTACCTTGGGTACTTGGGTCACATTATTAGATTGAGAAAATCCTTTGGTAAGATTGAAAGGGATGGCCTTCAAATTGTTAGCCTCTACCACTCCATAATTTACCAATCCTTTATTGTTATTCCTCATCCAAAACCGGTTATTGTTAGGAGGATTTCTATTTTGGTAATTATTGGAGGTATTGTTTTTGATTAAGGTAAAAGCAGGTTTTGAAAGGAACCTGAAACCTTTTACAAAAGGATATTAAAGATAGTAAATGAGAAACCTTACAAACATGATATGCCTACTATGAACAAAAGAGTAGGACCCAAACAAACAACCCAAAACCTGAAGAAACAAAAAACAAGACAAAAAAGCATAGTTCTCAGCGAAGCTACCAGCAAAAAACTAGCAGACCAACCAGCGTAGCTCCCAGCTTAATGCATTTTTTCATAGTCTTCCTTAGCCTCTTTTTGCATGTTTTCCACCAATTCAATAGACTCCTCCAGATTTAGCATCTCGTTAGGAACTTTTCTTTTGAATCCTCTATGTGTTCTAGAACTTGGGCCCCCACTCTCAATGTCACCCTCCACCGTGAAAGAGGTTCTTTCCAGCAGACTCATTTCTAGGTAGGCATATAAAGCTTTGAGGTTCTGGATTGAAACTTTCAACCCTTCATTACTATGTTTCAGAATGATATTTATCATGTGCCCATTATGACTAATCTGGGCTTTCATCTCATTGAGCTTATCTTCCATTATTTCATTGACCCTAACTGTAAGGTCATCATCTTTATTTTTGTTATTTACCTTAATCTTCACCTCATTCTCCATTTTCACCATTCTAGAGTTGATAGGCTCCATAGCTTCTTGCATGTTCTTGAGGTGTTGTTTCATCATATTCATTTCTTCCTCGATCCACTTCTCCATGTTAGCCCCATAATCCTCTGAACTTTTCAGGATTCTGTCATCGGCCTCAAAACCCACCATTTTGTAGTCAAAGTCAAGTTTTTGTTTTTTATTCTTCTTACCTTCTTTCCTAAGGCTTGTATTCTCCTCCATTTTAGTAACCTTGTTCTCCTCCTTCTCTTTTTCTTATTGGAGGTATTGTTGTTGTTTGTTTTATAAAGTTTTAATTCCCCACGTGTAACCAACACCTCTTCCATGGTAACCCCATTCTCAATTAGGTCTTGGAAAGACCTAGGACATTGTAATCTTAACCGGTAATTCATCTCATTAGTCAACCTATTAATAAATATATCTATCTTTTCTTTTTCAGGTACACTTTGAGGGTATCTAGAAAAAACCACTCTCCATCATTGTAAGAAAATTAGGAATCCTTCTGCCTCTTGTTTCTTGGTATTACATAAATTTATCATCATAAACTAATGTTTGATATTGTAGGAATAATGAGTTATGAATTTGGAGGCCAACTCTTCAAAAGTTCAGATGTCAGAGGGTAACTTCGAAAACCACTCCATGACCATGCCTCCTAAACTTCTAGGAAATAACCTCATGAGGTAAGTTGTGTCATGCATGAACTCTAGGCTCAATGTGCAAAATTCCCTTAAGTGATCTTGAGGATCAGTTGTTCCTTCATACTTTTTGTACTTAGGAAAGATAGCATTAGTTGGGAATGAAACCATGATTAATGACTTATCAAATGGAAAAGGACACAAGTCTTCGATAGAAAAGGGTTTAGGAACCCCACTTTGTTTCATCGTGTCCAATTGCATTTGGAAGAGTTTGAATTGTTTATTCATGATATCAATAGGATTAGCCTAAGATTTTTTTTTCTTAAGTTGATTGACATCATAGTCATGGGGAAGTTTGAGACCCATTTGTGCTAGGTCTAGGAAGTATTTTTCTTTGTCTTTTTTGCAACACTTTTTTCCATGAGCTTCATGAAAAAGGTACTTTGCATTATTTCATTAACCTTTTCAACAGTTTATTCTTCATCATTAGTGTGAATATTTCCCCCATTGTTATTATTATTTAACCCCTGGTTGTTAGGGTCACCCTTGTTGTTGTTTAACCCTTGGTTGTTAGGGTCAATGTTTCCTCCTCCATTGTTATTTTTGTTTGACCCTTGGCTGTTTGGATCACCATTCCCTCCTCCATTATTTTTTGTGTCTTTGTTAACATGATTAATTTGTTCGGGGTCCATGTTGCAAAATGGAAAGGACATTTTTGGCTTCGTCTCCTTTATAGGTTCTTGTAAAGGTCTTGAAGAAGTAAAGTTATCACTTGGAAAAGGACACTCCTACCTGAGATAGGATCTGTCAGGTTGCAGGGTAGACTTGATATAATGAGATCACATAAAATCTTACATGAACATAAATCGCATAAATATCTTAGGCTTTTATTTTTTCTTAAAATGATCAATCCTTGGATGATTTTGTAAAATGTCCAAAAATGGCAGATTCTAATCAAGTTGAAAGCACACAGAGGTAAAATGTCCAAAAGGGTATCCAAAAATGTAGGTATATTGTTTTCAAACCCTCAAAAGATATCCACTATTTTCCCTTCTTTGTTTCTGGGTGTCACTTCCTGTTGTGTATGCATCACTTTAATGTTAGCACATGGTGACTGGAATTACTGTACGCGACACTTTGCAGTGAGTATGCGGTGTTTGCCTATTGATAGGTGTTATTGAATTCATTCCAAGTGGCACTTTCCAGTGACTTACATAGTGTTTGATAGCTGATAGGTGTTGTTTTAGTTTCTTACACATCACATAACTATTTATAAGCGTCTTTTAAATGCTCATACGCGTCTCTTTGTTGATCAAAGTTAAATTTTCAAAGTTTGTAGGTTTTAAAAGTTTAATGTCTTTGATCAAATCTGTCAGAGAAGATTATTGTTCAAAAATGAAATACAAACTCAACACACACATCAAATTTGCATCATAACCCTAAAATAACACGAAAAGTGTATGTTCTCGGTTGTTTTTAGAAGTATATCATAAGAAATTCTTCCAAGCAATCTACCTAGAGTCAAACAAATGATGCTTTTAACAATGGCTCTAGAAGGTAGGATTACTATTTAACTAGGTTTTAATCACACCTCCATTCTAAATCATGTCAAGTTCCTTTACCCCCTTGCAGGCTTCCCACACGCACAAAAGTATGATTTTGTGCAATCCCGAAGGACTACTCAAGGAAGTGAGGATGACTTGCACACAACTTAGTCACTTTATGATTAAGGTAAAGTGCATTTATTTATAGTGGGTTGGATGATATCATGGAAAAAGTGATTGTCTCCCACTTTGGGTCATTCCCTCTCACCCCCTTTGTAAAGGAATTCTCGGGAGGCAAGCCCTCTAAAGCTCTACTTTAATCTAGCATACATGGAAAGTGGAAAAGGAACTTAGTCCAACAAGTTTGAGAAGTTGATTCACCCAAAGAGTGAAGAAAATATCCCTATTTTCTTCCCTCATTAAAAACACTTCAAACACACTTGTTATTTTTCAACCCCTTGACAAGGAGGTTCTTATAATTGAAATGTTTGGTTAATTCCTTCCCTTTCTTTCTACCAAATTGAACTCACACGTTTGGCTTTTTGATCCACTTCAAAAAGTGGAGAGAATATGCCTAATGTTTGTTCAATTTGGACAATAATAGGGTATTTCCTATTAAACTAGATTCAATTGAAATGTCACAATATAATCAATGCAAGCTTGTTAAGTAGAATACCTTATTTTCAAAGCTGGCAAAGGCTAGGCACATTTTTCATTGATTTTTACTTTTTTGCTACTCACCTAGTGGTGATCGTTCCCACTCCAGCTCCTCCAACAAGTTATTCAACACAACCACCAAAGTGAAGAAAAAATTAACATGAGTTTGACAACATTCTCCTAAGCTCTTTTTGATCGAAATTTGCAAGAAATCAATTTAAAGAACTCAAAAACAAGAAATCAAACTAAAGAGTCAGGAATTTTTTTTGTAAGCAAAAAACACTTTTATGTAATGATCATATAAATTCTCTTCCTCCTTTAGATTTTCTAAAATATTGGAAGCATGAATTTTCTTATCATGTTTGATTTGTGCTCTTACCTCTTTTCTTGGCTTTATAACTAAAAATTCTAGTTTCTGTACTTTCCTATGTTTTCTCATCTGTGGGAAAAACATAGATAGAGAGTGAGAAAACATAAATTAAAGATTTAACAAAAAAATATATAAAAAATCACTAAGCAGCATTTTGCAGCTAATAAGTGGCATTTATCTATTAACAAGCATTATTTAAAACATTCAAAGCAGAATTGAAGCTTTAATACGCGACATTTAAAAATGCACAAGCGGTAAAGTAAACTTTTCAGGCATCACAAAATGGTAAATTATGGCACATAACAAATCACACGCGGCAGTTGATTGTTCACAGGTGGCACTTTGAAGCTTGCAGGTGACGCTTTACCAGCTTACGCATCACACTTTGTCTCATACGCGGCAAAGAAAATAAGATAAAAATAGAAAATATTTTTCATGCGTCATTTAATTGCTCAGAGGCATCATCAAATTGCTCATACGCGTCATTTCAGCTATTTTCTGCAAATAAACACAAAATGAAGCCAAAAACACACAAAAATTTGATAAAATAATGGAAAATGAGGCCTAAAGCCCCACGGTGGCCACCATTTGTGTGTGAGTTAATACACCTTCATGAAATTAAAATAATTAGCTACAATTCTATGAAAAGAAATAAACAATTTAATCTAAAGAATTGCATTTAACATCCATATCATTCCATGGTTCTCTAACTAGCCTTTGCAAGTACAGCTCTCAGCCTTAATCTCTACTAGTGACCTTCCTAGAATGAGAAAATATGATAAAAATGTTTGATCTAGCTCTCAATTCTCTCAATTTGCTTCAAAGATGAACTCAAATGCCATTGATGTTCTCTCAAATCTCACAATTTGCTCTGAAATATTCAAGATAATGCTCAATTTCTATCAAATTTCTTATAGTAGTGATTCTATGCATTTGAATTTTCTAGGATTCTTTTATGCTTAGAAATGGCTTATATTTATATTAAAATCCCAAGGGTAGGGGGTAGAGTGAATTGACCATAGGTTAATCCTTGGTTGAGTTTGATCTCTCAAATGGTTTCAAATAAGGGGACAATTTAAATAATGTCCTCAAAGGGTGGGACAAAATGTGTGGATGAGATTTAAAAGAGAAAATGAGAGGTTGAGATGCAAAATTGGAGTGATCAATGTGCAAGTGTGTTCTCAATTCTCATTGGCTCTTGTATTTGTGTTGAAAAGATATTAGGAATTTATTTATTCAATCATTTAATTAATTTATCCATGTAAGGAATAGGTTCATTTTTACTTTTGATTTAAACTATACAATTAATTGACTAAAATCAATTGCATAATTTGATTAATCCTTTTAGGCTTGAATTTAATTATTTGATTTCATGATTAATTAATCCCTTGATTTTATTTGATTTAATCCACTTTGATTTGATAAATGTCCATTTAATTGATTTTGATCCATTTTGAGGCATTTGAAGCATTTTGATGAGATTTGTTGAGATTTGCATATTTTGATGATACTAAGACACGTGGTCAATTTTGGGTGTCTACACTTTGTTATGAGTAAACTACGGTGAGGTTGAAACAATTTCCTTGTCTGTTTTCTAACTTAGATTCTCACGAAGGTATATGAAACATAATGTACCCAAGGATATGAATTTTCAAGGTCATTGCGGGTCCAATATCTTACCTTACACAGATTCTAATATAATAAAAGGAAAGTGACTAAATTATTGTCTTGGCTTCTATGCCTTGATGCCTAAGTGTATTTCTGACATTGCATCCAATAAAAATAATATTCATACTTTCATAATATCAGTGGGTATTAGTGATTTTTGTACTATCAAGTGTTATCCATTCTAGAAAGTGCCCGATGATGATAAAAATGTTACAATATCGGCAAAACAGTGGCAGTCCTAAGAGTCTGCATGTAGATGTATTTAGAGATTGCATGATTCATTTTTATTAAGAAAGAAGTAGTATAATGGATTTGAGCTCAAAATGATTTCTAATTTCATTCATAAATCTAAGTTAATTACATCATCAACTATTGCTGATATCAATGTCATTGCATATCCATAACATACATTTTGTACTCATATATGAAAAAGAGAAAATACAAAAATAAAGTTCTCAAAGCATTGCATTTCATTCTACATCCTAAACATACATCCATACATTTACTAGCATAAAAAAAATCTCAAAAACATACATTTGCATACTCACCTAGCATCATTTGAAACACAATCATATTAGTAATAAATCCAATAGCATAAATGATGTCATCATCTAAATCTAACTCATCATATGACCAAGATAAACATACATTACATGTGCATCAAACATATCACAACAAAAAGAACCCTTGAACATGTCAGAATCAGGAACAACTACATCCAATATATATATCAAATCATGGAACAGATCAAAAATATGGAACTATCTACAAAATGAATATCCAAGAATCAGTCCAAATCAAGATATACATGTATGAATGTCATGGTACAAAAGAATGGTCCTAGAAGGATCTATATATACAATATGATCTCACAAGAATAGTACAAAAAGATGCATCATGTCTGACTTCCCCCCTCTCCATGATCTGGAGGAGGAGGAGGTGGTACAAATGGAGTTGTTGGTGGTGGCATGCCCCCCTCTGACTGTTGTGCTAAACGTGAAAAAGATATGGCTCTCTTCCCCTCTGGCATTGCTGCATGATATAGAGCATCATAATATGTCACTCTTTTCCCCTAGTTTACTGTAGTACGGCCCTATGTATCCCTCTCCACCCTAAGCTGCTCAATCTGCGCATCTCTATTTGCAAGCAAAGCATCTATCATCATGAGCCTGGCCTCTAAAGTACTGACCCTTTCCCTAACCTACTCTCACTCCCGCTCACACTGAGATAAAGGATCCCCATCCCTACCAGAGCCCCTGCCTATATCTTTCCCTAAGGGCCTATCTTGTGGCCTCTGTTGCTGCTAGTGCCTCTGTCTCTGTTGCTCGCCTGTCAGTAATGGCCATGGATCCATCCATGGAGAAACAAATCTGAATCATTTATGTCAACCCTATCCCCTACCACTCACACCACCACTACCACCCATTTCTCCTCCACCCCTATCATCTCCACCATCATCACCATCATCCAGAGGAGGGCATCTCACATCTTGTCCACCATTTCTTCCTTTGTCCTACCTCTAGCTCCCCTCTCTCTCTCTGAGCTCCTCCTCTACCTCTAGCAGGATGATCCTCAATAGGATCATAATATAGAAGGTCCTCAATACAAGGAATGGCCTCATCTGGTACTGTGAACTATGGAAAAGGATGTTAGAGCATCTGTGCTACATACCCATTAGAACAACCTGCATCTGCCACATCTAATCAGAGGTCCCAGGCAACTCTGACCATATCCCTAATCTCCTGATGAGTTGTCTCATATCTCAACTGAGGACCCCAATCTAGTGTCTCATCTCTGACCCTGGCATATACAGTCATGTCCTGACTCCTACCCTATACTCGATCGGACTGTCTCAAAACATGGATATGCAAGAAACGCTCTATAATATATTAGGTCTGGCTGATCAAGTATCTACTCTAAAAGAAGAATGGAATTTGTCATCTCTCAGATCTCCACTCCTCACAATTTAAGTATGGTCTCAATACTAATACTGTCATATCATCAAACAGGCGATGCCAATACTCTACCTTGCCCATATGGGGCTGCTGGATAAGGCCTACACACATATAAATATAAGGTTTCTCTGGTGCATGCTTCCTATCTACTACCAGTTGTGTAACTAGGATGTTCTCCCAGGCCCAGATCTCTAGAATAAGTATCCCTATATTCATACTCCAGTAATGATGATATACAATTTCATGGAGCTCCCAATACATATGGGTAAGAATGTAGCTACCCCACGCAAATCTACATCCTGAAATAACCATCTGCTCCACCATATCTACCCATCCTACAAGAAAACCATGTTGTCCTATGCCTGGCACCAAGTTTCCACCAATCAATCTAGCTAAGTATACATACAGGTGATCATAGTGATCACACATGTAGTCCCAGGTGATGTATCTCCGAGAAAGGGTATCATCTCTAAAGAAATAATGAGCTACACCAATGGCAATGGGAGATGTCGCCTCAAAATGCACCTCACGACCCATAATTGGAACTCGAAGTATCCACCACACATCCTCTAGTGTGACAGTAATCTCCCCGGTTGAGAGATGGAAGGTGTTGTGCTCTTAGTTCCATCTCTCGGCAAGAATAGTCAACAACCCTCGGTTTACCCTAATGTCATGTAAATCTATCAAATACTGTAAACCTACTTGAGCTACGATATCTAGCTCATCATCTAAAAATTGTTGTGCCAAGGCAAAGACACATCCATGATATGGTCCACGAAATGGTACTACCTCAAAAGGGACCTGTGTTACATCAAAATAGAAATTACAGAGCCAAATCAGTGCTCTATCTATGATGACTACACAGAAATAGGATCCACTAATTATTTTACTAGCCAATAGATCAAATATAATTCACATTTTGCAAAATTCTAAGTATAAAATGAGAAACAATTCTGTATAAACAGGGTACAAGCCTTTTTATGGGATAGGATCCCTGATTTTTGGGATACGATGGTGTATCTTGGATATGATACAGAATTGATAGGGTGCGACACGGGATGCGGCATACGACCCTATTTTGTAGGGTACTAGGCAATTCAAAAGCCATCCTAAAATCTATGAAAAATGATGAGAATTGGTTCTATAGGGTACAATCCAGGAAATCTTGGATACAATGCAGGATTTCTTGTATCCATAGGATATGACACGGGTTGAACAGGGTGCGATCCAAAATCTTAGATTCGACGTAAAACTAAATTGGCTATAACTTCTACAAAATTGCATAAAAATTAATTTTGCAAAATTCACAGGGTAGGTTTTTGAGTACTTACCGAAGGTGTGTAGTCATTCGAGTGCTAATGTTGATGGATAAGCTTGAAACAATGCTTCCTAATCGGGACCACCATCTTCTTTGCAGAGCTCTAAAAATTACTAAGGATAAAAGTGAAAATGAATAGTCAAAAAGTGATTTTTGAGATATATATTAGACTTTTTGAGCTATTTAGGAGTTCTAAAACTCCTCCTAGACAACTGAAACTCCCTTTCTATTCTCTTTTTGTTCAATCAGGAACCAAATCAAAGGTGCCTACGACATTTTACACAATACAGTACATTTTTTTTGCAACAGCTCCTGCAAATGTAGAATTGCTCCATTTGTTTTGAAAATCAATTTTTCAGGTTTTGTATCATCAAAATTGCACATGTCATCAAAAATATTGGTCAGACATCATTTTATTAGACTCAAAAATTACATTTTTTGTGTAATTAACTTGGTACCTGTGTGTTTACTCTTAACACACCTTCACTCCTTCACTTCTTCTCATCCATTCTTTCTTGACCTAACTGCTCACTATAAGTGAAACCTCATTTCAACAGAGGTATTTTTTTTTTCCTTTGATTTCATTCTCGAGGGGGCATGATCACACTATCATCACTCAAATTCTTTCTCAAAATAGCATTAAAATGACTTTCTTATAAAAAAACTAAAGGCATGACGACTCCTTGATTAAGTCAGAACTGTTGGATCGAAGGCTTCAATACTCACAAGTTGGATATCCTATGTCTACTTTTTCTTAGATTCTTATTAAGCTCTTGGCAGCTTCATACTGACTTTTGGATGACAACCAAGTTTGGAATCAGTATTATCAATCTTTTGACGACAACTAAGTTTAGAATTGGTATCTTTAAGATCTTTGCTTATTGACCTTTGTTCGATCAAGTTCAAAGTCAATTCTACCAGTTTATTTCAATCAAGTATGAGACTGATCTCATTATACATTTCGTTTGATCATGAGTGAAATTCTCAAACTTTCTGAAGTCAACATCAAGAAACTTTCTTTGAATCAAAGTGATGCTCGCACATCAATTCAAAGAGGAGCAAATGTAACCACCCTAATTTGTTATGCTCTAATCATGAATCCTATTTTCCCTAAGTGTGATCATACCCCCAATTATGTCAAGACAACTCTTCAATCGGTTGTCATAATTCATTCAAATCAAATTTAATCTCCTAAGTGATTTAATCACTAAATTTTATTAATCACCTTATCTAATCAAATCAAATCAATTTAGATCAAATCAAAACATGGCTAAGGTAATTAATTTAAAAGGAATTAAATGAAATCCATATTATACCTCATCACTTGCAAAATCTTATCCCCTATCCTAAATTAATTTAATTAATTGGCTATAGTCCTAAATTAATTATCAAAAGCAATTAAAATCTTAAATAATTAATTTCCTTATTTTTGAATGAATATATTAAATATAATTCATTTCATTAATATTCCCTCTAACCTAACCTACCTCAACCACATTAACCCTAGGTTCAAACCCATCCCAACCTATTCCCCCCATCCTAAGACTAATCCTAATCTTAATTTTATCCTAACCCACTTCCTAATGATGTCACATTCCTAATTTTATGATTAGAAATTCAACCCACTCCCAAAATTCAAAGTTCTCAAGCTTGACCTTAAAGCCTCACCCATGCTTCTTAAACCCTCACCATGCCTCTTAAATGCTCTCATTTAATGCATATTCCCTTCACCCATACCTCAATAATTCTCCCCTCATTAATGCCTCTTGCATCCACCATTAATGTTCTTACACTTCCATTAATGGCTTCCTCTCTCCTCTCACTCTCAATTTCTTCTATAAATAGGATGAATTTTGAGCATAAATCAATTTTTAGATTTTAAAGCAATTTTAGGTTGTTGAGATTATTGTGAATATATGTTGCATCTTAGCGTTTTTATTAATGCATTGTTATTATCTTCATTTTTAGAGCTAGAATGCATGTTTCATGAATATCTTGCTTAGTTTTATTTAAATCTTTCATTCTAGGTTGTATATGTCACTGATTTGTACATAATCTGAGGGTGTGATTATTACATTCTTCAAAATCCTCCTAGATAGGAAGCAATAGATCGGTTTTAGTGATTTATATGCAACCCTTGCTTTTTATAATTTTTCACTAATATAATGATCTATTGAAATGTTGTGTCTTTCTTAACATGTGCATAAAATCACACACACAAATGTATTATATTGTTATTGATGTCAGCTTGATATAATCTATATGGTCATGGACATATTGCTAAAGACTTCAAAGAACTGATGAATCAAAATCTATGCTATTAGTAATGCATATAAGTCAAGTATTCACAAAGTGACTGTATACACCAACAAAGTGCACACCAAGGGTCAGAGTAAAACAACAAGAGCAAAGTCACAGTGTTACTCAACGAGAAAATGCAAAACATTATCGACAAGAAAATTCATAGTGTTGCCTGATGAGAAAAGCACACTGTAACTCGACGAACAAAATTATAGTGTTTCCTATACGAACGGAGATCCTAAAAACAACTAAATTCACACTGAAAGAATACTCAGTTGTCACCGATGACTAACAGAAGTATTGACTGATAGAATAGAGAGTTCAGAAATGACAAAATGCTTAGCTGGCAAGAGCTAAAAATAGACTTAACTAAAACTTATCATTGTTTTAATTGACAAGATAAAGTTGGAGATAATTAAAGGATTTAAAGATGCTTTGTCCAGTTGGAAAGAAGATCTCTACGATATAAAACTTGAGTTTTACTTAAATCTAATAGGCAAGAATTGTGGATCACGCCAAGATAAAGAAAGCCAAGAAATAGGGAAATCATGTCTATATAAGAGACAAGCTTATTCATTATGAATAAGGGGAGTGACAAGAGAATATATGCTGAAGAGATTCTGAAGGAGAAGAAAGTCTTCATTTAGACCTAATCAATCAAGCTGAGGAAAGAGCTAAATTTTGCGGACACCAATGAATAGTGATACAACATCATAAAGAAGAACAGTGTGGAGAAAAGGTATTGAATTGATAACATTGATCAGAAAGGTAATTCACTTACAATAGATCTAAAAAATCAGCAATTCAAGTTGTATATGTGAATAGATCAATTTACTATTTTAGTTTAACCATTGAACCATGAAGTCTCTTAACCGAACAGGACTTAAAAGTATTTTATAATTGAGATGCATCCCAAGGAGTATAAAAAAGTTTGATCATACAAAGTAGCATTAGATATGCCCGATACCTATTGGTAGGCCAAGTGAGTGTTTGATCAAGGATGGTAGCATTAGATTCCAGATACTAAGTGATAAACTATCTATTTAAATCCTCTAACAAGGTCACACCTAACAGTGTGTTTGTAACCTTTAACAAGGTTGGTTCTTAACCAAGCTCACTTCAGAAGAGTGAAAATTTGGGGTATCTGTCCCACTGTTTTTTCCCTTAACAGGGTTTCCACATTAAAAAATCCATGTGTTAATGTGTCTATGAGTCATTACTTTATTTTTTTTTCATTTCACTTAAGTAAATCTAGATTGATCGGTATACACTAGTTATTTACTGTGTTTCAATAAATAGTAAGACTGCTTATCGATAAACATACAGAAGAAGGTTTACAAAGCATTCCAACTAGTAGTAATTTTATATAATAATTTCAAAGCACTCATCTTATAGGACTGAAGATAACTAGAGGTATAAATTTGTGGTACTAAGTTTAAAGGGTTATTTAAGGATTAATTTTTTAGGCCACTGATTCACCCCACNCCCCCCCCCCCCCCCCCTCTCAGTTATTACTAAGAGTATATAATATACTAAGAAAGGAACTGAAAGATAAAATCATCTGGGCTGCTATGAGCATAGCCAACTTTCAGAAGAATATGCAAGAGTACAGACATACATAAGAGGATGAACATAAATAATAAGGGTACCAGACATTGCCTGAAGTGATGAATTTTTTACCCAGGTATGAATCTAGTGTGCTCCTGTGTGATCCGAAACCTACAAAGAAAAGAGAGATGGGGATTAGAGCAAGAAGATCTAAGAAATGAATGGCATCCTATTACTGATCCTCATCTACAATGATGCATGTGCATAGTCAAGCCATACACTTCTGGAAGAAAAACCATGCTATAGGACATGTGCACTCGGAAGAATGCTACAGAAAGGAAAGAAGATACCATGTTTTTCCTAATGAAGTTATCATAAATGGGGAGTACCACATAGTGAATGTCAACAAAAAAACAAATAAAGAGGTAGAAAACCATTCACAGAATGCCTTGAAGGTAATAGCAACGATGCCCTAGCTCTCAAAGCTCATGGATCATCAAGCATTCCAAATGCAAAGATGTAAAAGAATGCCAGTATTAAATAGTGAGTTCATAAACAATGCATGATGCCCTAGCTTGCAGCCTGTGAGCCATCAGGACATTTCCTCATGAAATGATCATAAACGGGGAGTACCACATAGTGAATATCAACAACAAAATAAATAAAGAGAGATCAAACACTTCAAACAATGCCTTGAAGGTAATAGAAACAATGCCCTAGCTCTCAAAGCTCAGAGGTCATCAAGGATTCCATATGCAAAGTTGTAAACAATGATAGTATTAAATAGTGAGCTAATAAACAATGCATGATGCCCCTAGCTTGCATCCCGTGAGCAATCAAGACATTTTCTCATGAAATGATCATCAATGGGGAGTACCACATAGTGAATATCACCAGCAAAAAAAATAAAGAGATATCAAACACTTCACATAATGCCTTGAATTTAATATCAATGATGCCCTAGCTCTCAAATCTTGTGGGTCATCAAGAATTCTAAATGCAAAGATGTAAACAATGCCAGTGTTAAATAGTGAGCTCATAAACAATGCATGATGCCCTAACTTGCAGCCTGCAATCCATCAAGACATTTCCTCACAAAATGATCATAAATGGGGAGTACCGCATAGTGAATATCAACAAAAAACAAATAAAGAGAGATAAAACACTTCACACAATGCCTTGAAGGTAATAAAAATGATGCCCTAGCTCTCAAATCTCATAGGTCATCAAGCATTCAAAATGCAAAGAAGTAAAGAATGCCAGTGTTAAATAGTGGGCTCATAAACAATGTGTGATGCCCTAGCTTGCAGCCCCCAATCCATCAAGACATTTCTAGTATTAACAATGCCAATAGTGCTAGTATTAAAATTTATATTGTGCCATTAAATCAACAAATGCCATCAAAATGAAGTTGAGTTAATGAGAATACAAAGCTTGAATGCCTACCTGATCAAGTCATGGCTACCATATACCAAGATTCCAATCTTCCACAGTTAAACCCTCTTTGTGCACAACGGTATATGATCATGCTAAATTAGAAATGAGCCTTTCTTTTTCCTTTTTTTTTTGTTTATGATCATGCGGGTGTCGCAATTCCGACAGTACCATCACTATTACGATAGCATCAGGGGCACTTGGAAAAAAAAAAAAAATCACACACAAATGGTAGTTTCATCGCAAATTGGTGTCAAAATTTGACCCCAAATGTTATAGTGTTCTAATGTATGAAAAAATGGTTACAACCAAGCTAACTAAAGTTCTCAAAACTTTTAAGAAAAGATTGGAATATCTTAGAAAAGATTTGGAAATTTGGCACAAGCTTTTATATTTGAGATTGGAAGTGCTATGAAAGAATGGAGTAATATCTTCTAGTGAGAAATAAATTTAATATAAGGAGATATTAGTAAATAGAGGCCACTCCATTGAGGTCTTGGTTACATATGTGTAAATAGTGATAGAAACTTGTACTGAGAAGAAGAAAGAGATCAGCACCAATTTTGAATAAATATCCTAAAATTTGATAAATGATGATCAATAGATAATTCTATAAGATACCATAGTTTTATAACTCATGTAGATGATTTGTCAATATCTTGAGGAAGATCATTTCACATTGAATTTCCTTGAAAAGCTCATAGGTTTCCAATTTTCTCTTGATCAACTCCAAACTTTTCTTGAAGAAAATAGGGTAGTAATTTCAAGGTGTTTTAACATATTCATCAAGAGAAATCATATTGCAAAGAACATGGGTGTGCTAAATACTAGCTAAGTACAAGAAATCATTCAAAAAATTAGGAATTCATGGCACAAAATGAAGAATAAGGAGTATTTCTCTAATAACTTAGTTACATTTCTTATGCTTTCTAGGAAATTAGATTTGTATTTTGTAATTCAATTTTGACAAATTGCATGTAAAGCTAAAAATTGCAATCACATGTGACCACATTACATGTCAAATTTTAAAATTAAATTGTATGTAACAACATTATATGTTGAGTTAGAATAGGACTATAATGTTCAATAAGTCAATAACTAGTTAGATTCCTCCCACTTTTTTCTCTCAAACCCTCACCTATATATATGAGCAGGGCTTGTTGTAGTTATCATCTTTATATTATGCACGTAGTGTTGGAAGTGAGCCAGTGTCCCTCACAAGATTCATGACATGGTTTAATAACCTCTTGTGGATTATATAATTCTAGTGGTTATATTGGACATTAATAGGTTGATCTTTTGGTTCAAGTGCAACCACTACTTGTAACAAGTGGTATCTGTAGACACCTAAAATTGGTCAGGTGTTCTCTAATCAAGAAAATCTACATTTTTCATCAAATATCTTCAAAATGGATCAAATCAATTCAAATGGGCATTTATCAAATTAAATTGGGATAAAATCAATCAAATTAAAAGATTAATTTGTTAGAATGAATTTAGAATAACTGAGAGGGGAGGGGTGAATCAGTTATCCTCAGGTCTAGATGTAGCAAATAAAACTTTCTATATTTCAGATCTACCCGATAGCAGTAGCATATGTCAACAACTTTAATCATACAGTTTACTATCTAATGTAATTAGCTTGTAGAAACATAACAGTAAAACAAACCATAAGCATTCACACAAGTTGACACAAG
The DNA here is from genome assembly GCA_018584345.1 of Thuja plicata. Lineage (NCBI taxonomy): Eukaryota > Viridiplantae > Streptophyta > Pinopsida > Cupressales > Cupressaceae > Thuja > Thuja plicata. The sequence goes on along the minus strand of MU228389.1, from coordinate 3,351,953 downwards.
TATTTAACATGGAAACCCAATATGGGTAAAACCACCAGTAACATGCTACCAAGTTTCACTCTTCTGAAGTGAGATCTGTGAGAAGCCAACCCTATTAAAGGTTACAATAACACATTGTTAGGTGTGACCTGGTTAAAGGATTTAATCACCTTGTCAGGAGTGGCCTTGTTATAGGACTTAGAATATTCCACCTGAATGTCACCTTGTTAGAGGATTTATACAAATGACTACTAGGTCAACCTTGTTAAAGGATTTTAACTGATACAATGGTTATAAAGTAATCAGCAGTTGTGATCTGATACATACAACTTACTTTGCAAATTTAGATCCAATTACAGCTCTGATGTTAACTTACTAGATGGCCTGCATTGTCATTTCAATCTTCTGATTTGCTTGGAAATCCGTCAAGCAATCACACATGCAACTCTCCACTTCTGTATTCAGCCTTCTCTACTAGGTCATGCCAAACAATAAATCAACTATGCAATCCTCTTGCATACACACATCCACTTGCACTTGCAAACTTAATGAATAAACCCCTTGAGGTTATCATATACCTCTTCATCTAGGTCAGATAAATCTTTGCCACTTAATCAAGATCATAGATGTTAGGTTAGGTCAGATCCAATGGATCATTCCATCATTTCATTACATTTACTTCTCCAAAGTAGTCTCTAATTAAATCTTGAAACCATGTATTAATTATTATTACCCATACATTAAATGATGTGGATCAATCTTTAATTAACATTACATATCCCAATAAAATTAACTAAGTCAGCCAGAGATCTCAAATCTCATCATTAATCCAAATACTGTAAGTCGGCCAACATCA
>MU228389.1:3335942-3350992 GCA_018584345.1 Thuja plicata | reverse complement strand
AGTGCCAACTGATCAAGTACCCTTTTATTTGCCTTAACTCAACCATTCACTTGGTCTTCTTATTAAATCTTCTTCATCAACAATAGATATGGTACTCAAACAGATAACAATAGTATCACTAGTTAAGGTTTGACATCAATGACAAAATAACAATTGCTTGCATTGTCACTTTCCAACATAATTAACAAATGACATCAAATGATTAAAGATAAGCCTAAATGGATTAATCAAACTATATAATTGATTGTAATCAATTAATTGTATAGTTTAAATCAAAATTAAATCCAACCTATTCCCCTACATGGCTAAATTAATTAATTGATTGAATTAATAAATCCTAATATATTTCAATGTGAATTTGAGGAGCCAATGAGAATTGAGAAAGAAAAGCACATGGATCACTCCAAATTTGCAATCTCAATCACTCATTTTGAACTTTTAATGCTAATCACTCAAATTTTTCTCTTTGAGACAAGCATTTAAATTGTTCCCCAATTTGAAACCCTTTGAAAACCTTTCACTCAACCAAGGCTTACTCATGATCAGTTGACTCTACCCTCTACACTTGGGAAAGTCCTATCAATAGAAGCCATTTTCCAAGCATAATCAATCCTAGACATTCATGAGCAATTGCATCTTTATTATAGAGAAATGTAGCAAGATAATAAGCATTTGAGAGCATATTTGAGAATATTTTGAGCAATTGAAATCATAATAGAATGAATTGCATTGGAAATTTGAGAGTTGTAAGCTAGAATAGGCATAATCAAACACAAATTCTCATTCTAGGACTGTCAGTAGTAGAGATTAAGGTTGAGAGCTCTATTAGCATGCTTAGATAGAGATCCATGAGATGTTAAATGTATTTATTTGTCAATTCTTAGATTAAGTTGTATTATTGTTTCCATAGAATTGATAGATTGCACCTTTATTTCATGAAGGTATGATTTATACATACACAAATGGCGTATACCGTGGGGCTTTGAGCCTCTGATCCTTATTTTATTTCTTTTTTTGTGTGTTTTTATTACATTTTATGCTTATTTTGCATATTGCAGGTCAAATGTCATGTACAACCCAAAGGATGATGCCTACTAGCAATCAAATGATGCCTACAAATTCCTTCTTTCTTTTTTCTTATTTCTGTCATGCATGTCAGTTGAAGAATAACACATGTGACCGTAAAGAAACGCTTGTCATTTGACAAATACCATCTGCAAGCTTGATCCTACCACCTATGCACTTTGATTTACCACATTTAATCTACTTTATAATGCCTAGTATTTTTATTTTTTTGCATGTTATTTGTAAAGTGTCGCGTAAAAGAGTGCAAAATAATACTTACACTAGTGCAAAGTGTCGCGTAGCTTACTGCAAAGCAATGCCTATAAGTTGCAAAATGACGCCTACTATTTTTTGTGTTTTATTACTTGCAGGTCATTAAAATCAGATTATTAACTCTTTGTTATTTTTTTCTACAAATGAAAAGACACTTGAAGGTGCAGAAACCAGAGCTAGGGGTCACAAGGGCGAGAAAAGAGGTAAGACTATTGAAAAAACACTCTAAACAAGTTCAAAACACTGGTATTTTGGAAAGTTTAGAGGGAGAGGATTTTTTTTATGATCACTATATCAAAATTTTGAATGCATACAAAAATAAATTTCATTCCCTTAATTGATTTCACATTTTAAGTTTCTTAGGAGCATTTTTGCATATTTAAAAAGAAACTTCATTTGGTTATCAATTGTTTTTGGTTTTAATCACTTTGTTTGGTTGTCTTGGACTAATTTTTTGGAGGAGATAGAGAGGGAACAAATGCCACTAGGTGACTAAGAAAAAAAAACAAAGCCAAAAACCTCAAAAAAGTGCCTAGCCTTTTCTAGCATCAAAATGAGGTACTTATCTTAAAAAGATTTCTTTCCTTAACTTGTAGAAATTTCATTGGTATCTAGTCTAATAGGGCCACCCTATTATTGTCCATTCCAAACAAGACATTAGGTATATGCTCTCAACTTTTCAAAGTTCATCAAAAATCCAAAAGTGTTGTCTTTGGGTGGTAGAAAGAAAGGGAAGAATTGAACCAAACATTTCAAATTTTTTTAAGAATCTCCTTGTCAAAAGGTTGAAAATGAACAAACATGTTTGAAGTGCTTCAAACTAAGGAAAGTAATAGGGATATTCTCTTCACTCTTGAGTGAATCAAACTCCCAAACTTACTTGACAAAGTTCAATTTTTTCTTTCTATATACATGCTAGATAGTTAGATAATTAGAGGGCCTACCTCTTGAGAATTTCCTTACAAGGACGATGAGAGGGAACGACCCAAAGTGGGAGACAATCACTTAAGCCATGATAAAATCCAACCCACTATAATCAAATGCACTCTTCCTTAATGGGTTGACGTGACTAAATTGTGTTAAGAATCTTTACTTCCTTGAGTAGTCCTTCGGGATTGTGCAAAATCATACTTTCATGCGTGTGGGAAGCCCTTGCAAGAGGGTATAAGAGACTTTTAATAGTTTATAATGGAGGTATTAATTAAAACCCTATTAAGTAGAAAGCTACCTTTTTAGATAAATTGTTAAAAAGCCAAATTTGACTCTAGGTAGATTGTTTGGAAGAAATTCTTGTTCAAGACCCGTGAAAACGTCTGAGAAAATACACTTGGTGTGCTTTAGGAGTAAGATACAAATTTTATGTGTGTGCTGTGTTTGTGTATTTACTTTCAAAAAATAATTTCATCCTACAACTCTGATCATAAATAGAATATTTTTAAAACCCTAAAAACTATGAAAACCAACTAGATCAGCCAAGTGACACATACAAAAAATCAAACAACACCTACAACAATTTATGTCACGCCCATAAATGGAAGTCACACTTGAAAACATTGAAACACTGCCTAACTGACTAGAAAGTGACACCTGGAAGATTTTAAACACTGCCTACAAATGGCCAAATGTCATTTGAAAACTGCAGAGAGGCACGTGTATAAATTCTAGTTACAGCTTACACAGTGCGAAGTCACATTTAAACAATAGTAAAGTGATGCCCAAAAACAAATAAGGGAAAAAAGGGGCCATTTCCTGAGGGTTTGAAAACAATTTGATTACATTTTTGGATACCCTGTTGGATCTTTTACCTTTTCATAAGTTGAGTTTGATCAAAATCCCTCATTATTGGACAAATCACAAAATAGCTAAGGGATTGATCAAATAGGTGATAAAAAGCCAAGTTTTTATTTATTTATGCTCATGCAGGATTTCACCCAATCGCACTACATTAAAGCTACCTAGCAATTTGATGGTTCTTATCTAAGGCAGGAGGTTCCTTTTCCTAGTGATAATTCTACTTCTTTACAACAACCAATTCAACAACCAAACAAAGAGGTAGAACCAAACATGTCTTTCCCATTCAGTAATATAGATCCTGATATAATCAAAAATGCCAATAGAGATCAAACCAATAACAATGGAAATGGCAAGGTCAACAATAATGGGGCCTATGGAAGAGGAGTTTACCCTAACAATCAAGTGGTAGACAACAACAATGGAGGAAATATTGACCATAATGACAAAGAGGCTACCAAAGAGAAGGTTAATGAAGTGATTCAAAGCCCATTCTTCATGAAACTCATGGAGAAAGTGTTGGAAAGAGATAGGGAAAAAAACTTTCTAGACCTAGCACAAGCGGGGACTAAACTCCCTCACAATTATGATGTTGATCAATTAAAGAAAAAAGAAGACAAAGCTAACCCTATTGACATCATGAACAAGCAGTTTAAATTATTCCAAATACAATTGGATACAATGAATCAAATGGGGGCTCCTAAACCCTTCTATATCGAACCATTGTGTTCATTTATGTTTGATAAAACATTAATTATGGTTCCATTCCCTAGCAATGTTGTTTTTCCTAAGTATGATAAGTATGAAGGAGCACCCGATCCTCAAGAACATTGGTGCAGGAGAACCTAGGTTGGGATAATAGAGGACCTAGGGTTCCTAATTTTTTTTTGGCTTGTAGTGGTCCTAGCCAAACCACTAGTGCAATAAGGGGACTAAACAACTCCTAGTGTGAAGTGTGTTAGTTTTGGATGCCTTAATAGGTCCTTAGTGACCTTATTTGCAAGATTGTCCACATTAGGTAAAATAGGGTGTTTTATGCATTATGATGTCAAATTGGACAAGTAAGGGACTTGGGGTCCTATTTCAACATTCTAACACCTTAGATAGGCATTTGGTTAAGTTTTGTGGACTTATGACCAAGTTTGGATAGAAAATCCAAAAAGATGTAAAAGTTTTTAATGTCACTGACAACATTGGTTGCATAATTGCAACTTCGAGAAATTGGTTTCGTAACTGTCTAAAACCGTTGATTTTGTGTCTTGGTCAACTACTTAAGGCTATCCTTGACCTTTTCAAAGGGTTTTCTTGTTTTTGTAAGTGTGTGTACGGACTGGGTAAAAGAAAGAACAATCACAGTTCTTATTTCTCTGAGCAATTGGTGTTTTAATGGATTGAATTAAGTACTATAATCCATGGAAGTGTTAGTGTAGGTGTTTTTAAGTTTATGTGTGGTATTAAATTTCCATTTTTTAAGTTTTTAGTTAGTCTTGTAAATTATTTTTTTCTGTCTAGTCGTTGGTCTGAACCAGGCAACTGGTGAAGACGGGGTCATAGATCCTCTTCCCACCATGGAATTTGCATAGGCCTTTGGGATTAGGGAGATGACTCCATGTAAATATTGTACATTGAAGAAGGGGCCCTGGAAAGAAAGCAAGTAATTTTTAAGGTGATGCCCGAGGCGAGCCAAAGTTGCATGGCTAGTGATCACAGTGAGTTGCAGAGGTGATAAGGAGGATTGAAAGCATTGATAGCTTCAATAAAACCATGGAGAGAGGTAGAAATATGAGTCTTGAAGTCCAAAATTTAATTGGAAGTACTATTGAATGATTCTTTGTGGTAGAAATAAGGATTCAGTCAGACATGCTTGGAATGCCTTGAAACCCTAAATTTTAGGCATGATTGTAGGTGGTACTGTATGGATAGTTTGGGAGCCAAAGACCTTGAAAATCCTTTATCTCTTTGTAAAGGGTGTCAAGATAAAAGTTTGTTTTTCCACCTTGTTAAGGAATTTTTCAAGTTATTTGGGTTTTTCACCAAAATAGGCCTAATTGCTTGTAGCCCTATTTGGGAAGCAATTGTTGTGTTTCTTGGAAATTGATTAGGGTTCCAATGAAAATTGTGTATGAGGGCATTGAAAAGGATCTTAGTGACATCCTAAAAGCCTACTTATCTCTATGGAGTGGTTTTTGATCATGTTGGGTTAGTTTGTGAAGTTTGTGAAGATGGAGCAAGAAGGGCTATTGAGAGCCTAGGAGGAGTTGTGAAGAGTTGTGATTCTACTTGATTGGTGTTCACAAGTTGAAAGGAGTAAGATCTTGAGCAGAGAATCCTAAAAATAGTAGGGTCACTCTAGAACCCTAATAGGTCAGAGTAGTGGCCTTTGGATACCCTAAAAGAAGATAGAGTAGAGAAAGGCTTGTGTTACATCAGAGTGGTATCAGAGAAAGTTAAAGACTTGGGAAGTTAGTGTATGTCTGTAGCTACTGGTGAATCACTAGGAGATTCAAGGAAGGTGACTAATGTAGAGATAGATAAAGAGGTAGATGAGAAAAAGGAGAAGAACAGACTCCTTGAATAATCCTTAGAAGAAATGAAGATAAGGCTAGAAGAAGTTGCCAATGTAGCAGCTAGAAATAAGGAAGTTGAAAGTAGTGATAGGGGTAAATATATTGTTGAAGAAGACCTTATCCCTTAACTAGGCCCTGTATTGAATGAAGAGCCATTTTTAAAAGCCATAAAAGCCCTAGGAGGAAAGGCATCAAAAGGTAAATCACTATTTAGTGGAAAGATGGATATTGAGGCAGTGATGGATTGGATTGAAGGAATGAAGAACCATTTTGAGTGTGAAGGGGTGACAAAGGCACAAAAACTAAAGGTGAAAAAATCAAGACTCAAAGGGTCAGCCCTAACATGGTGGAAATACCTTTAGGATGAGAGGGTTAGATTGGGTAAGAAGCCCATAGCTAATTGGAATCCAATGATGACCAAGATAAAGGAGAATTATCTCCCAAAGGAATATGAGATCCAACTTCATAGGAAAAGACATAATTTGAAGCAAAAATATTTGGATGTGGCCTCATATAAAGAGGAATTCCAAATATTGTGTCTTAGTTCTAAAAAACAAGAAGAGGATTCAATCAAAGTTTCTAGGTACTTGGGTGGATTGAAATGGAACATCCAAGAAGAGATTAGCTAATGGACACCTACCATAGTTCAAAGGTGTCATCAACTATCCCTAAGAGTGTAAGAAAACAAATGGAAGAAGGGTGATTCTAACTTCAAGAATAATAGAGCTAGAGGAAGAGACCAAAGGGGTCAAAGAGGAGGCTATCAAGGCAGAGGGAGTGAGCAAAGGACACAAGGTGAGAATAAGCTGACAGAGCATAATACTGAAAGAACCTCAAGAGGGGGTTATAACAGAGGTAGGGGTAATCAAGGAGGTCCTAGCAAAGGAAGAGGAGGTAGAAGTAACTCATACTTTGCAAGTATGAAGTTCTACAACTGTGGTCAATTAGGCCATCCAGCATATCTATGCCCTAACAAGCCTACTACTTCAAATCATGATAAGAGAGTGGCCTATTCATGCGAGGACACTGAAAGTGTCAAAGCACCTGAGTTTGACCATCTAGATTCAAAGATGGGTGAGAAATTAATGTTTAGAAGGGTATTGATAAGACAACCAAGTAAGGATTAACCCAAGCATAAGAGGGATTTTTTTAGGATAAGATGCAAGATCCTTGGAAAATTTTGTAAGGTGATAGTGGACTCTAGTTCAACTAATAATATAATCTCACAGGAAGCAATCAACAAACTCAAGTTAACCAAAATACCCCATGTAAATCCCTATAAGGTGAAATGGCTCAACAAAGGCCAAAGTGTATTGGTAAATGAGCAGACATGGGTTGAATTCTCCATAGAAGGGTATAAGGACAGACTCTTGTATGACATCCTACCAATGGATGCTTGTCATTTTCTATTAGGAAGACCTTGACAATTTGACAATGGAGCAGTATATGATGGGAAGGAGAATTCTATAACATTCAAGAAAGGAGGCAGAACTTTCAAGATTCAATCTTTGCTAGAAGAGGAAGAGCCATAGTCTAATACTCCTAATGTTATGTTGTGTAGTGGAAAGGAGTTTGTGAGTGATCTCAAGGATGATGAGAATGAATGGAATTCCATTGTGCTAAGACCTAAGGAGGAATAAAAACCAGTCAATGAGCCATTTCCATTAGAGATACAAGTAATTCTTGAGAAGTATAAAGAAATAGTGAGTGATGGAACTCCTACTAGCTTACCTCCTAGAAGATTAATAAGTCATCAGATAGACATTGTCCCTAATTCATCTTTTCCTAATAAGGAAGCATACAAACTAACTCTTGATTAGAACTTGGAAGTGGTAAGGCAAGTGCAATAAATATTGGATCAAGGCTTGATCAAGAAGAGTATATGCCCATATGCATTCCTTATTGTGTTGGCATCGAAGAAGGGAGGAAAATGGAGACTACACAGGTTCAAGGGATATAAACAAAATCACAATAAGGTATAGGTTTCCCATACCTAGGATTGAGGATCCATGGATTGCCTTGGAGGTGCAATGCACTTTACCAAGTTGGATTTGAAGAGTGGTTATCACCAAATCAGGGTGAAAGAAGGCAATGAATGGAAAATGGCATTCAAGACCACAAATGGGTTATATGAATGGCTAGTGATGCCATTTTGCCTCACAAATGCTCCAAGAACATTCATGAGGCTCATGAATGAAGTGCTCAAGGACTTCACAGGGAATTTTGTAGTTGTATATCTTGATGATATACTGATATTTAGCAAGACAAAGGAGGAGCATATCAAGCATGTAGAAGTAGTGTTGCAAATATTGCATGAAGAGAATTTGGCTAACAATCTTGAAAAATGTGAGTTCTTCAAGAAAGAACTAGTATACTTGGGCTTTGTAGTGTCCAAAGGGTCTTTGAAGATGGGTCAAGACAAAGTTTTAGCTATCCTAAACTGGCCACCAGCTACCACAACCACTGAGGTAAGAATTTTCCATGGCTTATCCCAATTTTATAGGAAATTTATGAGGAACTTTAGTAGTATTTGTGCTCCTTTATTAGATACCATCAAAGGTGGGGTAAAAGCTAAGTTTAGGTGGACCTTAGAAGCAAAAAAGCCTTTGAGATGTTGAAGAAACAAGTAACCACTCAACCTATCCTACAATTGCCTATTTTTTATAAATTTTTTACTATTGAATGTGATGCAAGTGGGATGGCGGTAGGGGGTGTGTTGAGTCAAGAAGGTAGGCCAGTGGCCTTCTTTAGTGAGAAACTAAATGAATCTAAGAAGAAATACCCTTCTTATGACTTAGAACTATATTCTTTAGTTGAGTCCCTTAGAAAATGGAGGCATTATCTATTTCCCAAAGATTTTGTTGTGTTTACTGACAACCAAGCCCTTAGTTACATAAATACTTAGGAGAAACTAAGAAATAGGAATTTTAAATGGATGGAATATTTACAAGCATTTAAATTTACAATAAAGCACATGAAAGGGAAGCTGATGAGGGGGTCCTCATCTAGAGCCTTCTAGATCTCTCCAGGACCTTCACTGGGTATCCCTTAGGGTCTGTTTCTCTACCCTAACTAGAGGATTCTTTCCTAATCCTCTCACTCCCTAGGAACTTCTCATCATCTTCAAACTCAACTCCTTTCACTCTTCCTTAACTTTCTTGCAACCATGGCTTCACAAGCCTAATATCACTCCAATAGTGAAAACCTCCTAAGGTGAAGTTTCCAACACTCCTTAGGTATATTACAATCCCTATGGATTCATTTTAGTGAATCCTTCATCCATTTTTCAATTGAGTTCAAAATCTAGTCTTCTAGGCCTTGTAGCCTTTTTAGGCCTATTAGCCCTCCTAATCACTGAAAATGTGATTTTCCTCCCAAAATCCTTTAAAAACCCTAGAAAAAAATTACATATTATTTTTGGTTTTTTCTTACCCTTTAATATTTTCTAGGTATTAACTCTTAGTAGAGTCCGTACAATGGATTTCTACCAAACCCCTAAAAACAACAGTTTCAAAGGCATGTAGACTAGTTTGGTAACTTAGTCTTATTTCCCCAATCAGTTGATCTTGTCTGAACTACTCCTTCCATAGGAAGGTCTACACCAAATTCCTCTCCACTCTCCTAAACTTTATTGGCTCATACCAATCACTCTGCAAATTCCATTGCCACTGTCTTATTCAGATACCCTAACCAGAATGCTCCCCACTCGTGTAGCGCCTGAATGTTCTTGAGCTTCCACTACACCCACACATTGCAAAATAAATTTATATAAATTATATGCAAGCTCCTAGTGTATTCCAAGTTCTCATGGATTTTGATCCATGGGAACTCCAAAGAAACCCATTATTTACATAACTGGACCAAAACTGGCTAGTGAATTACCTGCAAAACACAAATAATTTAACAAAACCTAACTAGAATTTACAATCTATCAAAATAATACCACACAAATCTTGGAAAATACATTAAAAAAATCATCCAATCATTCATTCAGCCCATTCAATCCAATAAAGTGATGGATGATGGCTCTGTCACCAAATTACACTGTAATTTGATCCTAATTCCTTGTGATCAGTCCGTACAAAATGAAATCTAACTATCAGATTATGGTTGGATTAGACTTATATACTCCTATCCCATCTATCTAGACCATTTAGTTAGGATTTTGGAACCTTAATGGCTGATTCCTAAAATCTAGGAAATGTTGTCGTGACAACTTTAAAAGTTGTCATGACAACTTTGACAACTTTTGTCAAAATTGCAAATTTTACATTTTAAGTGTCCTAATTGGTTCCAAACTTTACCAATTGACCTCAAATGGCTAGAAAACAACTAAACATTATAAATATTCCAAATTTGGGACTTTGGTCAACTCTTTGACTTTTGAGTTGACTTCTAGGCCTGACTCCTAGAATCCACTAGACTCAAACAACAAAACCCTAACCTTTCCAAACCTAAACCACACCTCAAACACACACTAGGGACTTTATAGTTTATTCCTTATTCATGGATGGTTGTCCAAACCAACATATAAGCCAAAACTGATTAAGATCTTTCAATAGACCTTAAGGATGCTCCTGCACCATACTCCCCCCTACAACAGGCAAGTTAAGGAACATTTGGTGAAAGGAACTCCTCACTGATTCCATGTTTCTTGAAGTCACTTTCAGCTATCCAAGTGGTTTCTGACTCTGGTTGTTTCTTCCACTTCACTAGATGCTCCATGTAGATCTTATGTCTTGTTTTCTTTTTTCACCCTTGAATCCAATATCTTCTCAACTTGTAGTTTTTCCTATTCCAAAGTCTTGAACTCTCCCATTTCCTTAATAACCTATGTTCTATACTGCATCTCATCCATATCCGGCCACTTATACTTGATCAAATCTTTCACATTGAAGATTGGATAAATTGACATCTCCTTGGGAAACTCTACCTTGTATGCATTAGGTCCATACTTTGCCAATATCTTACAAGGTCCAATTTGTTTCTTCTGTAGCTTGCTAGGTATCCCTTTTTTTATTCTTTCCTTATTCAGGAACACCATGACTAGTTCACCCACTTCAAACTGCAATTCTCTTCTCCCCTCATCTTTCTTTGCCTTCAACTTTTGATTTGCCTCCATTAAGGTCTTTTGCACTTGCTCATGAACCTCCTTCATTGATTGTACAAAATCATCAACATGCCCACTGATTCCATCATATCCTTTGAGGTGTCTAAGTTCCATCACACCCCTTGGATGTGCCCCATACACTATCTCAAATGGGCTCTTCCCTGTAACTCTATTGGTATTGTCATTGTAGGCAAATTCTACCTGTGGAATAACTTGCTCCCAACCTTGTCCATGCTCCTTGGTAAGAAATCTAAGAACATTCCCAAGTGCCCTATTGATTACTTTATTCTTCCCATCTATTTGAGGATGATAGGCAGATCCATGAGACAAGTTTGTACCTAATCTCTTCCATAGGGTCTTCCAAAAGTGACCCATGAAATTTACATCCCTATCTGCAACAATGCTCATTGGTAGGCCATGAATCCTTACCACTTCTTTAAAGAAAAAGTAGGAAATATGGCTGGCATCATGTGTTTTTTTACATGGTATGAAGTGGCTCATTTTGCTAAACCTATCTACCACTACAAATACATTGTCTAAACCAGTTGGAGTTCTAGGTAACCCCACTATGAATTCCATACTTATGCTCTCCCAAGGTCTACTTGGGATGGGTAATAGCTGGTAAATTCCTACATTAGATGAAGTGCCTTTAGCTTTTTGACATATGCCACATTGTTCCACATACCTTCTTACTTCCTTTTGCATCTTTGGCCACCAATAGAATCTCTCTACCAATTCCAATGTCTTGTTCAATCCAAAGTGTCCACTTAGGCTTCCATTATGATTCTCTTATATAAGGTTCTCCCTCATTGAATCTCTTGTAGCACATAGTTTCTTGCCTTTGAATAGCAACCCATTCTGCAATGTATACTCTGCAAACTCACTATGAAAGTGATTATCAAGATTTTGAGACACCTTATATATCTTTGAGAAATCTAGATCTCCCTCATATAGGTCCTTAAAACCTTCAACCCATGTACTTTGAAACTAAATCTCTTGGATGGTAATTAGTCTTCTACTAAGGGCATCTACAACTTTGTTTTTCACTCCCTTCTTATGTTTGATAGTAAAGGTGTAAGACTGTAGGAATTCCATAAACTTGATGTGTCTCAAACTGAGCTTGTCTTGAGTGTTTATGTAACTCACTGCTTGGTTGTCTATGAAGACAACAAAATCTTTGGGAAAAAGATAATTCCTAAACTTCTTTAAGGCTTGTACAAGAGCATATAGCTACAAGTCATAGGAAGAGTACCTAGACTTATCCTCATTTAGTCTTTCACTAAAAAATTCCATAGGCATGCCTTCCTGACTTAAGATAGCTCCCATTGCAATGCTACTTGCATCACACTCCATATTGAATGGTTTATCAAATCTTGGTAATATCAATATAGGCTGAGTAGCCACTTCCTTCTTCAATCTCTCAAATCCATCATTAGCTACCTTTTTCCACACAAATTTTGTTTTCAACCCTCCTTTTATAGTCTCTAGGACTGGAGAACAAATCCCACTGAATCTCCTAATGAACTTCCTATAGAATTGGGCTAACCCATGGAAGCTCTTAACTTCAATCCCTATCTTAGGAGTAGGTCAGTTTAATATGGCCTCTACCTTCTCCTTATCCATATTTAAGTCACCCTTGGAGACCACAAAACCAAGGTAGACTAGCTCTTCTTTCATGAACTCACTCTTCTCAAGATTTATGGTGAGTTTCTCTTCCTACAACTTCCTCAAAACTAACTCCAAAGTGTTTCATGTGATCCTCTTTAGTTTTACTAAAAATTAGGATTTCATCTAAATAGACAACTATAAAAACTCCTATATAGTCCTTCAAGACTTTGTTCGTCATCCTCATAAAGGTTCTTGGTGCATTGGTAATCCCAAAGGGCATCACTAACCATTCATACAACCCCTCTCTAGTCTTAAATGAATACTTCCACTCATCACCCTCTTTCATCCTAATTTGATAGTACCCACTCTTCAAATCAATTTTAGAGAAGTACTTAGCACCCCTCAAGCAATCCACCAAGTATTCTATTCTAGGAATTGGAAATCTATACCTGATAGTTATCCTATTTATTACCCTAGAATCAGTACACATTCTCCACTTACCTCCTTTTTTAGGAGCCAACACCACTGGGTGGGATAATGCTCTTCCTTATCAACCCTTATTCCAAAAGCTCTTGGACTTGTCTGGCTATCTCCTTGTTTTGCTCTAGTGTCATCTTGTATGCAGCCTTGTTTGGCAAAGATGCTCCTGGTATGAATTCAATTTGATGAATTATCTCCCTCTTTGGTGGAAGGGTGGCTAGTATACCCTCACAAATTATGTCCTTGAACTAGTCTAGTAGTTCTCTTACCTCCTATGGTATAGGTTCCTTCTCATGAGACTCCTCCTCCTTTGGCTTTACAAAAATTACATAACCAACTTCTTCTTTCTTCATATCCCTTAGAAATTATTTTCCACTCAATAGCATGGCACTGGATTCTGCCTTCTCCATGGTATCCTCCTCTAGTATGGATTGTATTTTGTAAGTGACCCCATTTTTTGTGAAGGTGTACTTGTTGTCTTTCCCATTATGAACTGCATCTCTTTCACACTGCCATGGTCTGCTAAGCAACAGATGGCAAGCATCCATTGGAAAAACATCACATAGTATCTTTTCATGATACTTCCCAATGGAAAATTCCACCCACACTTGTTCATTGACTAAAATGTTCTGGCCCTTATTCAACCATGTGACTTTGTAAGGATATTCATGTGGAATTTTAGTGAGCTTTAACTTCTCTACTGCCTCCTCTGATATAACATTGTCAGTAGATCTAGAATCAATGATCACCTTACATACTTTTCCCATCATCTTGCACTTAACCCTGAAAAGAGCCCTTGTTTTCTTGTTTCCATCCTTAGTGGGTTCTTTAATTAGTATTATGCTAAGCATCAATCTTTCACCTTTCTCTAAATCCAGACTGACCTTTGAATGCTTGGTGTTGTCCTCCTCTTGGACATAGTTGATCCTCTTATTCCTTGTGAGGATGTTGGTTTATCTGGACACCTATATATAGGGTGCCCCATCTGTCCACAGTTGTAACATTTCATGGAAGAGAAATGGGATCCCATTCCAAAACCTCTTTTCCTTCCTCTACCACTATTATCAGAACCCCTTCCTCTATTGCTGAATCCACCTCTATTGTTTGACTCATGTCCCTGATCTGCATATCTAGAGTCACCTTGACCCCTATTATCACTGCCTCTACCACTTGAACCTCCTCTATGGCCACCTCTATTGTCTCTACCCTTTCTTCTACCTCTGGAGCTAGAATCTTATCTTTTCTTTAGTTTTTCTTCCACCTTCAAAGCCATTTGAAAACAACTATGGATGGAAATTAGGGTAAAGAGACTAAGTTCTTATTTAATGTTCCACCTTAATCCATTAAGTTATCTTGACACTTTAATACTCTTCATCTCCTGAATTCTTGATCTAAGACAAAGTTTTTGGAATTCTTCGGTATAGGCTAACACATCTAGGTATTTTTTCCTAAGATTTTGCCTCTTCTTGTGTAGTTGGATGTCGTAATCCTCTGGAAGATAATACTCCTTCACTTTTGCCATCATTGTCTTCCAATTTGTTATGGTGATGCAGGAGCATCCTGGGTGTAAGGGAAATCTTGCATCACCCAAAAATATTTCTATTTTCTTTTCAATAAGGGCTACCTTGTGCAGAGCTGCTATTTATGGAAACTTGCTATTTTTTAGTAAGTTGGTCATACGATCTCGGAATGTTCTGATTTTGCATGTGGAGGTTCATCTCAGTCATATCAGCCTGCCAGTAAAGTTTCATGGCTAGATCAGGTCTAGTTTTGAAGATATTGAAAATTTTTGGTATTGAAAACAGGGTACAGAAACTTTGAGCTCAGTTTTGAAGGCTTTAGAGGCCCCAGATGAGGTTGAAACTTGGGCTGAATGAAGCTTGCTTAATTTTAGTGTTGTAGAGCGCTTCGTGGCATTTCTAAAATGGGGTTATAATAGTCAATCGGGTCAACTGGTGATGACTTATGGTCTCTAAAACTTGGGCCACCTGAAATAGCAGAAAATAATTTTCCTTCAAAAAAAATTCGGGTTATTTTGAGCCGACTTTGATGTACTAAAATGAAAAATAAAATAATTCTAAGTTTGGTCGGCCCTAAGGGCTAAATTTCTGGAACCTTCTCGGGTGGTGGAAATTGCCTATATAAAGAAGGCCCGT
>MU228389.1:3316478-3330919 GCA_018584345.1 Thuja plicata | reverse complement strand
GTCATATCAGCCTGCCAGTAAAGTTTCATGGCTAGATCAGGTCTAGTTTTGAAGATATTGAAAATTTTCGGTATTGAAAATAGGGTACAAAAACTTTGAGCTCAGTTTTGAAGGCTTTAGAGGCCCCAGATGAGGTCAAAACTTGGGCTAAATGAAGCTTTCTTAATTCAAGTGTTGTAAAGCACTTCGTGGTGTTTCTGAAATGGGGTTATAATAGTCAATCAGGTCAACTGGTGATGACTTATGGTCTCCAGAAGTTGGAACACCTGAAATAGAAAAAAATAATTTTCCTTCAAAAAACTTTCGTGTTATTTTGAGCCGACTTTGATGTACTAAAATGAAAAATAAAATAATTCTAAGTTTGGTCGGCCCTAAGTGCTAAATTTCTGGAACCTTCTCGGGTGGTGGAAATTGCCTATATAAAGAAGGCCCGTAGTGTTGTCTTAGGCAGTTTGGGACAGTTCTGGGTAGATCTGGGTAATAATTTGAGGCTTTGTCCTACAGAATATTGTAAGGGGAATGCCCATGTGGCTTTGCATATTTTAATTCTGAAAGTTTGTAATTCCACATTTGTGGAGATAATAAGAAGCCCATTTTTTGTTCTTGCTAATTTTTGTTGCTTCTATGTTTTTGTTATGTGTTTGTGGCATTAAGGGGAGCACCCTTCATCATATGGGCTTCTTTCCCTCTTTCTCTCTTTCTTCCTGCAAGAACCTCCACCATGTAGGTGCTTGCCCTCTTAGCCTTGACTTGGCTATCTTCACCTTTTGGGCTTCTGTAATCCCATCACACTCGAAGTGATTCTCCATTCCTTCAAGCCATTCCATAACCATTTCAGCATCCATCTTTCCAAAGAATGTTGGGATTCCCTCTAGAGCCTTCCCACTCAATGCCCTGAGGGCTTTGAGGAATGGTTCCTTAGGTAGAAGAGGATCGGGCTCTGGTTCTATTTCCTCTTCCACTAGTTTCTTATCCTTATCTATCCCTTCATGCATTTCTTCTCTCAACTTACTAGCAATCTCAACCAATTCTACCATTTTGATCTTCATTTCCTCCATTGCTTCTTCAAGAAGCCTATTCTTGATTTGTTTCTCTAAAAAATCTTTGGCCAACTCTGCATTGGTCACCATCTTGGACTCACCTGTGGACTCACTCCAATCTGACATACAGCAATTCAATCACCCAAGCCTTTCAATGGCTCTGATACCAATTTGATGAGGAGCTCCTCTCCTAGAGCCTTCTATCTCCCTCCAAGACCTTCACTAGGTATCCCTTAGGGTCTCTTTCTCTACCCTAACTAGAGGATTCTTTCCTAATCCTCTCACTCCCTAGGAACTTCCCATTAGCTTCAAAATCAACTCCTTTCACTCTTCTTTACCTTTCTTGCAACCATGGCTTCACAAGCCTCCTATCACTCCAATGGTACCAACCTCCTAAGGTGAAGTTTCCAACACTCCTTGGGTCTATTAAAATTCCTATGGATTCATTTTAGTGAATCCTTCATCCATTTTTAAATCGAGTTCAAAATCTAGTCTTCTAGGCCTTATAGCCTTTTTAGGCCTATTAGCCCTCCTAATCACTGAAAATGTGATTTTCCTCCCAAACTCCTTTAACAACCCTAGAAAAAAATTACATATTCTTTGTGGGTTTTTCTTACCCTTCAATATTTTCTAAGTCTTAACTCTCAATAGAGTTTGTACAATGGATTTCTACCAAACCCCTAAAAATAAGGGTTTCAAAGGCATGTAGACTGGTTTGGTAACTTAGTTTTATTTCCCCAATTAGTTGATATCCTCTAAACTACTCCTTCCATAGGAAGGTCTACACCACATGCCTCTCCACTCTCCTAAACTTTATTGGCCCATACCAATGACTCTGCAAATTCCATTGCCACTGTCTTATTCAGAAACCCTAACCAGAATGCTCCCCACTCACCTAGGGCCTAAATGTTCTTGAGCTTCCCCTACACCCACACACTAAAAAATCCATTTATATGTATTATATACAAGTTCCTAGTGTATTCCAAGTGGTCATGGAGTTTGAGCCATGGGAACTCCAAAGAAACCCATTATTTACATAACTGGACCAAAACTGGCCAATGAACTTGCAAAACACAAATAATTTAACAAAACCTAACCAGAATTTACAATCTATCAAACTAATACCACACAAAGCTTGGAAACTACATTGAAAACACTATCAAATCATTCATTCAGTCCATTCAATCCAATAAAGTGATGGATGATGGCTCTATCACCAAATTACACTGCAAATTGATCCTTCATTGTGATCAGTTCGTACAAAATGAAATCTAACTATCAGATTAGGGTTGGATTAGCCTTATATAATCCTATCCCATCTTTCTAGACCATTTTTTTTGGATTTTGGCACCTTAATGGCCAATTCCTAAAATCTAGGAAATGTTGTCATGACAACTTTGACAACTTTTGTCAAAATTGCAAATTTTATATTTTGAGTGTCCTAATTGGTTCCAAACTTTACCAATTGACATCAAATGGCTAGAAAACAACAAAACATTATAAATCTTCCAAATTTGGTACTTTGGTCAACTCTTTGACTTTTGAGTTGACTTCTAGGCCTTAGACTCCTAGAATCCACTAGACTCAAACAACACAACCCTAACCTTTCCAAACCTAAACCACACCTCAAACACACACTAGGGACTTTATAGTTTATTCCTTATTCATGGATGGTTGGTAAAACCAACCTACAAGACAAAACTTATTAAGATCTTCCAATAGACCTTAAGGGTGCTCCTACACCAGCAGCTAAACAAGGTTGCAGATGCACTAAGAAGGAGGTTGCTAACAATCCAAGAAGTCCAGTTGAATAGCATTGGAATTGATATTTTTAGAGATATCTACAAGGTAGATGAGGACTTTGGGGAATCATATAAGTTGTGTGTTTATTTTCAAAACCATTTCCATAGCAAGTTTTCATATTTGACTTTGCAAAATGGACTATTATTTAAGGGTAACCAGTTATGTGTGCCAAGAGGTTCTATGAGAATGAATCTCATATAGGAAAAACACAATGGGTGTTTGAGTGGTCACTTTTGTATGAAAAAAACCTTGGAACTTGTGCAAAGGTTCTACCATTGGCCAAAGTTGGTAAGAGATGTGACTAAGTATGTGGAGCAGTGTGTCATATGCATGAAAGCCAATGGAGAATAATCAATGTAGGTTTATATTAACCTTTACCAATTCCTAATAGGCCATGGGAGTGTGTGAGAATGGAATTCATAGTAGGTCTACCCAAAACAAAGCAAGGATATGACAACATTTATGTAGTTGTTGATAGATTTAGCAAGATGGGTCATTTTATACCCTGCAAGACTACTACTGATGCTATCCACATAGCCTATTTGATCTTTAAGATATTGTGAGAATCCATGGTCTTCCCTTAAGTATAGTATTAGATAGGGATGTGAAATTTATGAGCCATTTTTGGAGGACATTGTGGACTATATTGGGTACCAATATTTCTTTTGGTTCATCCTACCATCCTCAGATAGATGGCCAAATTGAGGTGGTCAATAGAGTGTTGGGTAACCTATTGAGGTTCCTAATGAAGGAGTATGGTCAGAATTGGGATGTGGTCATTCCCCAAGCAGTGTATACATACAATGATAGTAAGGACATAATGATGGGGAGAAGCCCATTTGAGGTAGTTTATGGGATGCACCCAAGAGGTGTGAGTGAGCTTAAGGATCTTGGAGGCATGGAGTAAAGGAGTGTCCATGCTGAGGACTTCACTTAAACCATGAAGGAGATCCAAGAATAAGTCAAGAAGACAATCCAAGACAGTCAACAAAAGTTTAAGGCCAAAGTTGATGAAAAGAGGAGAGACATTTAGTTTGAGGTAGGTGCATATGTGATGGTTCATTTGAACAAATCTCAGTTATAGAAGGGTGTCCCTAATAAACTATAGATGAAGAGGGTGGGACCTTGCAAGATCCTAGCCAAATATGGGACCAATGCATATAAAATAGACCTAACTTCATATTTGAGCATATCTCTGGTGTTCAATGTACAAGACTTGGTCCCATTCAAAGGGAAGATAGATGAGAAGGGTCAAAGTAGTCAAGGTGTCAGTGGTGATTTTGAGGCTACTATATAACCTCCCAAGCCATAGTTGGAAGTTGACATAGCTCTGGACTCAAGATTCAAGAAGACTACAAGGCACAAGATGTATATGGAGCACCTCATTAAGTGGAAACAAAAACTATATTTAGAGGAAACATAGATTGCAGAGGCAGACTTCAAGAATATGGGCATCTCATAAGACATCTTTTCCACAGGAGTGACATAAATTTCCCTTGTGGGGGAGTATGGCGCATGAGCAACTAGGTAGGGCTAATATTGGACCTAGGGTTCCTAAGTTTTTTTTACTTGTAGTGGTCCTAGCCAAACCACTAGTGCAATAAGGGGACTAAACAAGTCCTAGTGTGAAGTGTGTTAGTTTAGGATGCCTTAATAGGTCCTTAGTGACCTTATTTGCAAGATTGTCCACATTAGGTCAAATAGGGTTTTTTATTCATTATGATGTCAAATTGGACAAGTAAGGGACTTGAGGTCCTATTTCAATGTTCTAACACCTTAGCTAGGAATTTGTTTAAGTTTGGTGGACTTATGACCAAGTTTGGATAGAAAATCCAAAAAGATGTAAAAGTTGTCAATGTTCTCATTGACAACATTCGTTGCATGATTGGAAATTTGAGAAATTGGTTTCATAAATGTCTGAAACCATTTATTTTTTGTCTTGGTTAACTACTTAAGGCTATCCTCAAACTTTTCAAAGGGTTGGGATTTTTTGTAAGTGTGTGTACGGACTGGGTAATAGAAAGAATAGTCACAGTTCTTATTTTTCTGAGCAATTGGTGTTTTAATGGATTGAATTAAGTTCTATAATCCATGGAAGTTTTAGTTTAGGTGTTTTTAAGTTTCTTTGTGGTGTTGGATTTCCATTTTGTAAGGTTTTAGTTATTCTTGTAAATTATTTTGTTTTTTATCTAGTCACTGGTCTGAACCAGATAACTGGTGAAGATGGGGTCATAGATCCTCTTCCCACCATGGAATCTTCATGAGCCTTTGGTATTAGGGAGATGAATCCATGTACATATTTCACAGTGAAGGAGGGGTCCTAGAATGAAGGAAATTAATTTTTAAGGTGATGCCCTAGGTGAGCTAGAGTTGCATGGCTAGGGATCACAGTGAGTTACAGAGGTGATAAGGAGGATTGGAAGCATTGATAGATTCATTAAAAGCATGGAGAGAGGTAGAAACATGAGTCTTGAAGTCCCAAATTCAATGGGAAGTAGTGGTGAATGATTCTTGGTGGTATAAATAAGGATTCAATTACACAGGCTTGGAATGCCATGAAACCGTAAATTTTAGGGATGATTGTAGGTGGTACTGTACAGATAGTTTCGAAGCCAAAGACCTTGAAAATCCTTTAGGTCTCTGTAAAGGGTGTTAAGATCAAAATTTTTTTTCCACCTTGTTATGGACTTTTTCAAGTTATTGGGTTTTTCACCAAAATAGGCCTAATTGCTTGTAGCCCTATTTGGGAAGTAATTGTTGTGTTTCTTGGAACTTGATTAGGGTTCCAATGAAAATTGTGTTTGAAAGAATTGAAAAGGATCTTAGTGACATTCTAAAAGCCTACTTCACTCCTTTGAGTGGTTTCTGATCATGTTGGGTCAATTTGTGAAGTTTTTGAACATAGAGCAAGAAGGGCTATTAAGAGCCTAGGAGGAGTTGTGAAGAGTTGTGGTTCTACTTTATTGGTGTTCACAAGTTGAAAGGAGTAGGATCTTGAGTAGAGAATCCTAAGGAGAGCAGGGTCAGTCTAGAACCCTAATAGGTTAGAAGAGTGGCCTAAGGATACCCTAGAAGAATATAGGGTAGAGCCAGGCTTGTGTTACATCAATCATCTATGGGAGTTTTGTGCATTGAGCTTGGAGTTGATGCATGCCACAACATATTTAATGAGGTTATTCCAAATAAGTTTAGGAGGTATGCCAATGGAGTGGTTTTCAAAGTTACCCTCTAGCATCCATACTTTTGAGGAATTGGCCTCCAAGTTTGTAACTCATTACTCTTATAATATCAAACATGAGGTTACAATGATTAATTTATGTAATATCAAACAACAAGAGGGGGAAGGATTCCTACTTTTCCTACAAAGGTGGAGAGTGGTATTTTCTAGATACCCTCAAAGTGTTCATGAAAAGGAGAAAATGGATATCTTCATTAATAGCTTGAACAATGAAATGAATTATTGGTTAAGGTTACAATGCCCTAGATCTTTCCAAGACCTAATCGAGAATGGAGTTACTACAGAGGAGGTATTAGTCAAAGGTGGAGAACTCAAATTTTACAAGGATAATAAGAATGATAACAACAATACCTCCAACAACAATGAAAATAGGGCTCCTTCTAACAATAACTGATTTTATATGAGGAATAATAACAAAGGTGTGGTCAATGATGGAGTTGTGGAAGAGAATAATTTGAAGGCCACTCCATTTACCCTCACAATAATATCTACTCAATTTAATAATGTAATTCAAACACCCAAAGTGCCTTTCAACAATAATAACAATAATAACAACTTTGGGAATAATCAAGAGGCCAATAATCCTAAACCCTTCTTTGCTCCATATCCTTAAAGGAAGTTCATGCCCTTGGGTGAACCACTTGAAAATGCATTGAGAACCCTTATTTTGAATAAGGATATTGACTTACCTATGGCTCAACCCTACGAACCACAAGTGAAGCCTACTTGGTGGAGTGAGTCCAATCATTGTGAATACCATAGAAATGGAGGACACAAAACAAATGATTGCATGCGCCTAATACATGTGGTGCAAGATTTGATTGATAATGGTGTGATTAAAGTGGAAGGGCCCCAAAATAATGAGGATCATATAGCCTTTAAAAAACCTTTCTTTAATCCTGAGAAAGGTGAGTCTTAAAATTTGAACAACCATGGCAAAAATTCTAAAGGTAAAAACAATGTTAATTTTTCTTATCATTATGACAATACTATCAATACCTTATCTGGGCATGATAATGTTGTTAATTTTGTGGTGATAAAGAAACAACCCAAAAAGGAGACTTCTAATGCTATCACTAGGGGCCAAGCAGCAAGGATTAACCTACAAGGGGGTACTCCTAAACCTATTGGTCCTACACCATTAACTATTTTGGCTAAACAAACACCTCTAACAACAAAGCCTTATAGTTTGGTTGATCAATTGAAAAATACTCCAGTACAATTTCTATTTTGGAGTTATTAAAAATTTATCCAAATCACAACAAGATCTTGGAAAAATATCTTGTGGAAACTAATGTTCCTATAAACTTGGACGAAAATAAGTTTCAAAACATGGTAGGACATCATGTTGCACCACATTTCCTTTCATTCTCAGAACAAGATTATATGTCAATCACTCATCATCAAAATTTTCCCTTACATATAGAAGACTTAATCCAAAGGCATAGGGTCAAGAGAGTCCTCATTGATGGAGGAGCTGGTCTCAATATTTACACTTTGAACCTTGTCAAATCTTTAGGGTTATCTGAATCATCTATTGATCCTAAAAAGAAGATTACTATCAAGGCTTATGATGGCGAGGAAAGATCTTCAAAAGGAATGATAGTTCTACCCATTTAAGTTGGACCTATCGAGAAAGAAACCATTTGTCAAGTCCTTGATATGAAGTTAACTTATAATGTTTTATTGGGAATGCCATGGATTCATGAGATGCAAGTGGTGCCTTCGACCTATCATCAATGTATTAAATTTTTGTACATGGGTGAAGAAATAACTATTGGAGGAGATTCTAATCTCTTTCAATATTTCAATACAATGAAACCTCTTCATGAGATATTTATTCCACATAATAGGGAAGGAATCATTCCTGATGTTATCATTGAAGAAGCCAAAGAGGAAGGTCCTAAGTTGACATCAAATGATACATCTAAATTAAATCCTAATCAAACTAACTCACCTACATCAACTAAGGGAAAGGAGAAATTTAGTTATGAGGTTCAAAGTTCCAATAAAAATTTAGTCAAAGTTTCTACATAAAAGGTAGGAATTTGGAGACCCTCTAAGGATGAGAAATAATAAACCAAGAAGGAAAAATACCAAAAGATTAGTGAAATGATGCATAAGTTTGAAAATTAATTTAGAATCAATTCAAAAGGAGTAGGGGAATATTCTATTTCCCTATTTGATTTACCAACTTCCCCAAAGACACATGGGAAACCTTCAAGTGCTCATCCACCTCACAAATATAACTCTTATTTTGTAACAGAGGGTGATAAATCAGCCCCAGAAAAGGAGGATAATGAAGTTTTACAATGGCTCTACAAAGAGGGGGATACTTCAAACAATCCTATTGAAAGAGTGCAACATATCAATATTCAAATTGATCAATATGGCAAGGCATTTCAAATAATGCAAACAATGGGATACAAGGGAAGATAACCCATGGGAATCTAGAATAGAGGGTTTCTAGAACCTATTGAAGCTCTTTGAAGGTCAAAGGATGAGAAATCAAGAATAGGGTATCAATAAAAAGGAGAAAGTTCAAGCCCTATGCATGATTTTTATGAGCATGTACACATGTTAGAATATGAGAGTGAGGGTGATTTTAGAGAATATGAGTGGGATTTTCTATCTGAAGACTCTTGTCATGAAAAAGAGGTAGATGTTATTCATACCTATGCTACCATTCCTAGTGTCAAAATTCAAGACAATGAGGATCAAGGTTCAAGTTCTACACAAGCATCAAATGAGCCTCAATAATCCAATGTAGGATAAGCATCTAGTAGAAACCAATGGATAGGTGAACCTAGGATACCTTCGTGGGGGGGTGATTCAAATGTTACATTTAATCCACATGAATTTTTTCCCATGGAAATCCATGAGGAGTCTAGTGAAGAGAATTTTGATCCTACTATTATGGAACACCTCGAGAAAGCACATATTATTGACCTAAGTGATACAATTTATGAACCCTCAACTGAAGTCATATCCTTGAACCCTTCAAATGAAAACTTGACTAATGAGTCCTTAGCCCTTATTCATCCTAAACTCATTGATTGGGACTTAACCAAGCCTAATGAACTACTATATTTTCCCAATGACAATGCTATGGCCCAATACCTTAATGTAGTTGAGCCATCTTCCACCAACGAATTCAATCCAAACATGATGATAGAGGTAGGGGTATAATCTATTAATCCAAATGATAAAAGAAAAAAAATTAAAAAGATTAAAAGGTTTAGTGGTGAAAGCCACCATGTGACAGTACTAGACCTAAAAAAAGTAAAAATAATGGATGTTTCCAAAGGTGAAAACCCAACTATGGCACCTTAGGAAGAGAGATTTGATACCCTACCAAAACATGATGTAGAGACATCTCCTATCCTAATTGGGCCAATATAAAAGGTCAACATTGGAACCGAATTGGAACCAAAGTTTATTCACTTAGCTACATCATTGACTCCATCAGAAAGGAAGGATTTCATCAAATTCTTTCAAGCAAAAAAAATCAACTTTGCATGGTCATATGCAGACATGCTAGGATTGGATCCAAGTTTCATAATGCACCACCTTAATGTGAGACCTGAAATAAAACTTATGAAGAAAAAGTTGAGAAAAATGCATCCCCATTTAGCTTTATTGGTCAAAGTAGAATTGGAAAATTTATTGAAAGTTGGCTTCATAAGAGGAATAGCTTATGAAGAATGGATTTCCAATATTGTACCTATTACTAAACATGAAAAATCCTTTCAAATATGCACAGATTTTAGAGAAAAATGAAAAAAAAAACACTAAAGAACCAAATGACTAAAATATGTTTGCTTACAATGAGGAACATAACACTCTACCCAAGCAACAATATAGAGCTCTCGAGCAACAGATCATTGTACCCAAGCATCAGGCTGCAAATACCGATGATCAAAATATTTCTCAAGATGATGTACAAAGTGATGGAGAATAGAATGAAGAACAAAATGATGATCAAGATGATAGATAAAGAGATTAACCTTTACTTGAAAGATATGTCAAAAGGAACCATCCACAGAACTAGATCGTAGGAGATATAAAGGATGGTATGAGAACCAGAAGTAAGTCTCTAAATACAAGATGTCTTATTTGTGATTATGAGCCCAAATCTGTAAATGTTGCACTAGAGAATGATGAATGGATAAGTGCTATGAATGAAGAGATTTAGAAGATAGAGAAAAAAAAGACATGGACACTTGTACCGAGACTATATGACAAGAATATCATCGATACAAAATGGATATTCTAGAATAAGATGAATGAGAGTAGAGAAGTCACCAGAAATAAAGCAAGACTAGTATGCAAGGGGCATGCACAAGAAGAAGGGATTGACTATGGAGAGACCTTTGCACCTATTGCTAGGCTAGAAGGAGTAATAATATTACTTTCTTATGTTGCATATAAAGGATTCAAGGTATATCAAATGGACGTCAAGTCTGCATTCCTAAATGGAACACTTGAGGAAGAGGTATACATTGACAAACCAGAAGGGTTTTTTGATCCAGACAAGAGGAACATGGTATGTAGGCTACACAGAGCCTTGTATGGATTGAAACAAGCACCCCAAGACTAGTATGAAAGAATTTATTCCTATCTTATAAGTATTGGATTTGTAAGGACTAGTGAAAATAGTAATCTTTATTTGAAGGAAGATATTGATGCTAACATTTTGATTGTTCAGATATTTGTTGATGACATCATATTTGGAGGCAATGATATGCTATGCAAATCATTTGCAAATGAAATAAGAAAAGAGTTTGAGAAGTCTATGTTTGGAGAGATCAAATTCTTTCTTGGTCTACAAATCATGCAACAAGATGAAGGTATTTTCATTACACAATCCAAGTACATCAAAGAAGTACTAAAAATATTAAACTTGCAAGAGTCCAAACCAGTTGGAACACCGATGGCAACTAGATGCAAACTGACAAAGGAAGACCAGTCATCAAAGGTAAATTAGAATTTGTATAGATCTATGATTGGAAAACTCATGTATGTTGTACATACTAGACCAGATATTGCACATGCAGTAGGAATAGTTGCAAGCTTTTCTGCTAATCCTAGAGAATCATATATGACTAGTATGAAAAGATCCTAAGATATCTAAAGAATATCAAGGAATATGGCTTATGGTATAAGAGAGAAGGCAAATTTTAACTTAAGGTTTTTACCGACCCTGATTGGGCTAGAAATATTGATGACCGAAAGAGCACAACTGGAGGAGCATTCTTTATGGGTGACAGACATGTCACATGTATCAACAAGAAGCATGGATGCATCTCTCAATCTACTACAGAGGCATAGTATGTTGGTGCTGCTACAAACTTCTCAAATATTGCATGGATCAAATAGTTACTGGAAGATATGCATATGAAAATTTTAGAACTAGTAATTATCTATTGTGATAATACAAGTGCAATAAACATTTTCAAGAATCCAGTCATGCATGCTAAAACAAAGCATATTGCCATCAAGTATCATTATTTGAGAGAACAAGTTCAGGAAAAGGAAGTGATACTTGATTATGTACAATCAAAGGAACAATTGGCCAATATCTTCACCAAGCCACTACCCAAGGATGCATTTGAGTACTTAAGAAAGAGGCTAGGGGTCAAACCCTTGTCTACTGGTCAATAAGCTAACTAGAAGGCTACATCAGCCTATATATTATCAGAATATCATTCATGTTGATGCAAGAAGAGAGATGAGCTTCAGAGATACATATATACATAGCAAGGTATTTATCTACTCTGAGCACCACAATTATTACCGATGGATTGGGAAATTCAAGGAGTATATTATGGATAGAAAGGATTTGTTTGACATTTCTGTCAAATATTTGTTTGAAAAGATGTTTTTTTGGCATTATTGTCAAAGGGAGAGAGATATCTCATTATCATACAGATATTATATCCATTATCAACTTAGGGAGAGATCATATCCATCAAGTATCCAAAGGGAGACATGTAACTGATTGAATATTTGATAATGTTAAGTTGAAGATGATGCAAGACATTAAATCAGTTAATGGTTTGTATTGTCATTGATGTCAACTTGATATCATCTATATGGTCATATACATAATGCCAAAGACTTCAGAGAATCAATGGAACAAAGGTTATGCTTTCAGCAATGCATAAAAGTCAAGTATTCACTAAGTGACAAACCACACCGGCGGAGTGCACACCATCGATAAAGACAGAGATAAAGTCACAGTGATGCTCGATGAGTAGAAGATAGTGTTGCCCGATGAAGTAGAATCATAGGATGCCTGACAAGCTAAAAATAGTGTTTCTTGATGAGAAAGATCCAATGATGCCCAGCAAATAGAGATCCCAAAGCTAACTAAAGTAGCACCGACGGAACTGGCAGTTGTCACTGGCGACGAACTGTAGAATTGACCGATAGAACAGAGAGATCAGAAAATAACAAAATATCTAGCTGGCAGAGCCTAAGGATAGATTTAACTGGTTGTTTTATTTGACCATAGTTAGGTAAGTGATTTAAAGATGATTTATACAGCTGGAAAGAAGATAACTATGAGATAAATTAGGAGTTAAAGCCATAAATCAATTTGGTTGGATTATTTTTCATGCCAAGAATCAAAGATCAAGAACCAAGAGTTAAGGAATATCATGTTTATATAAGAGACAAGCATAATTCATTTCCATAGGCAATCAAATACATGCGGGATTGAATTGAAAGAAGATTCTAAAGAAAAATTGGTGAAGGTTAAAATTCATATAGTCCTGATCAATCAAGCTAAGGGAGAGCTAAAGAATTTTGCAGACACAAACAAACAGTGAAGCATAGCATCACAGAGAAGAAAGTGTGAAGTACAAAGGAACTGAATTGATACATTGATCAGAGAGGTATTGTAAGTAAATATATCTGAATATCTGCAATTCAAGTTGCATTAGAAATAGGTCATTTTGTTTCAGTTTAACCATTGAAGCATTAAGTCTCTTAAAAGAGCAGGACTTAACAGTCTTTTACTATTGAGGTATATCCTAACAGATTACCAAAAAGTTTGACTCATGATACTAGCATCATTCTTACCTAAAGCCTATTGACAGTCTAAGAAGGAGGTTGATTGAAGGATGGTAGTAAGATTAGCATAAAGCCTATTGACAGTCTACATGCTGATTCAAGGATGGTAGCATAGATGCCAGATACTTAGTGACAATTTGTGTATAAAAATCCTCTAAAAAGGTCACACTTAATAGTGTGTTTGTAACCTTTAATAGGGTTGGCTCCTAACAGGGCTCACTTTAGAAGAGTGAAAATTTGGGGTACCAGTCCTAGTGTTTTTTCCCTTAACAAGGTTTCCACGTTAAAATCCTTGTGTTATGTGTGTATGGTTTATTACTTTATTGTTTTACATTTCACACATGCATTTATGGATTGATTGGTATACTCTGTATATTTACTGATTATCAATAAATAAGTTTTATTGCTTATCAGTTATCAAGGGGAAGAAGGACAGACAAGGTAAACCGACAGACAGTTATTTATTTCAAGTATTTCAAAGGCATACATCTTGTAGGGACTTAATAATATGAGGTGTATTAATTGTGGATTAAAGTTTAAAGGATAAATTTTTGAGGCTACTAATTCACCCCCCCCCCCTCACTCAGTTATTTCTAACAATTGGTATCAAAGCTTGTGTGCTTAGAAGGAAGGTTTCAAGACCTAAGTAAAGATCACAAGATGAACAAACGAGATGTGCCCAAGTTGAACAATGACAACTTTGCTTCATGGAAAAGAAGAATAAAGCTTCACTTATCAGGTATTGGCAATGATATTACTCAATACTTAGATACTACATATGTGTTTCCTACAAGACCATTGATAGTAGATCAATTGAGAGTAAAGCATGAACATAACTGCATAGTTATAGAGGTTTTAGCCTCACTCTCTGATGCTAAATTTAAAGATGTCAAAGATTGCAAAAATGCAAAGACAATGTGGGACAAGTTGAAGCCTATACATGGAGGTGATGCAAATTTTCTGAGAGCTAAGGAAAAAAGCCTTAAAAGAAAGTTTGATGATCTCAGAATGAAAGAAGGTGAAAAAATCACTTAGTAGAGCACAAGAATAAAAGAAGTAGTCAATGCTATACAAGGTGTTGGAGGTACACTTGAAGAGGAGACAGTGGTAAGTAAAATCTTAAGAACCCTATTACCTGTATATGCTATTAGAGTCTCTCTTGATAGCCTGATTGGTAGACTGATTTCATTTGAGATGAATAATTTTGATAATAGTGTCCTACCAAGTTTAGAGTCTGCATTCAAGTCTTCTATGAGAATAAGCAAATCTAGTCAGAGACACTC
>MU228389.1:3257540-3314610 GCA_018584345.1 Thuja plicata | reverse complement strand
AAGATATGTAAGAAGGAACCATCCAGAGGACCAAATCATAGGAGATAAGAAAGCTGGTACAAGAACAAGAAGTAAGTCTTTAAACTCAAATTGCTTAATTTGTGAGTTTGAACCAAAATCTGTCAATTCTGCACTAGATAATGAAGAATGGATAAGTGCTATGAATGATGAGATTGAACAGATTGAAAAGAACAAGACATGGTCACTTGTGCCAAGACCAGATGACAAGAATGTCATCGATACAAAATGGATACTCAGGAACAAACTGAACAAGAATGGAGAAGTCACAAGGAATAAAGAAAGATTAGTATGCAAGGGGTATGCACAAGAGGAAGGTATAGACTATGGAGAAACCTTTTCACCCATTTCTAGGCTAGAAGGAGTAAGAATTCTACTTTCTTATGCTGCATACAAAGGATTCAAAGTATATCAAATGGACATCAAGTTAGCATTCCTAAATGGAATACTTGAAGAAGAGGTATACATTGAGCAACCAGAAGGGTTTGTGGATCCAGACAAGAGGAACATGGTATGTAGACTTCACAAAGCCTTGTATGGATTGAAACAAGCTCCCAGAGCCTGGTATGAATGACTTCATTCCTATCTAATAAGTATTGTATTCATGAGGACTAATGAAAACAGTAATCTTTATTTGAAAGAAGATACTAATGCTAATAGTTTGATTGCTGAAATATTTGTTGATGACGTCATATTTGGAGGAAATGATATGCTATGCAAATCATTTTCTGATGATATGAGCAAAGAATTTAAGATGTCTATGTTTGGAGAGATCAAGTTCTTTCTTGGTTTGCAGATCATTCAACAAAGTGAAGCTATTTTCATCACACAGTCCAAATACATGAAAGAAGTTCTAAAAATATTCAAGATAGAAGATTCCAAACCTATTGGAACATTGATGGCTACTAGATGCAAATTAAAAAAAGAAGACAAGACAACAGAGATAAAGTAGACTTTATACAGATCAATGATAGGAAAACTCATGTATGTTGTACACACAAGACTAGATATTACACATGCAGTAGGAATTGTTGCTAGATTTTTTGCTAACCCCAGGGAATCAAATATAACTGTTGTGAAAAGAATTCTAAGATATCTGAAGAATACTGAGGAATTTGGCTTATGGTATAGAAGAGAAGGCAAATTTAAACTAAAAGTGTTTACCAACACTGATTGGGATAGATATCTTGCTGACTGGAAGAGCACAACTGGAGGAGAAATCTTTATGGGTGACAAACTTGTCACATGGATTAGTAAGAAGCAAGGATACATCTCTCAGTCTGCTGTAGAAGCATAATATGTTGCTGCTACTGCAAATTTCTCAAATATTGCATGGATCAAACAATTTCTAGAAGGTATGAATATGAAGATCAAAGAACTAGTAATTATATATTGTGATAACACTAGTGCAATAAATATTTCCAAGAATCCAGTCATGCATGCAAAGACTAAACACATTGCCATCAAGTATCATTATTTGAGAGAACAGGTTCAAGAAAAAGAGGTCATACTTGAATATGTGCAATCAAAAGAACAATTGGTTGATATCTTCACCAAGCCATTGCCCAAGGATACATTTGAGTACCTGAGAAAAAGACTAGGGGTCAAACCCATGTCTATTAGCCAGTAAAAGGACTGAAAGTTGCATCGGCCATCTATTATCAGAATATCATTCATGATTGATGCAAGCAGAAGCTGAGCTTCAAAGCTACATCTATATATAGAAAGGTATATATCAGAACTAAGCACCAGAGAAAGCTTTTATATTGATTATGGATAAGGGAAATTCAAGGAATATATTATGAATAGAAGAAATTGTTTGACAGAATGTCAGATATTTGTGAAAATATTTTTTTTGCATTATTGTCAAAGGGAGAGAATGTATCCATATTATCATCAAAAACTATTCATTATCAGATTACTCCAAATAGGGAGAGATCATATCCATAGGGAGAGTATTGTCATATCTATAGGGAGAGTATTTGTTTAAAAGTTGCAAATACAAGACAGAGACATCAAAGAAGAAGAAGAGAGAGAAATTGACACCACCAGAGGTCACAACACATTAGAAGAAGAAACAATGAAAGCTGCAAGAATCAAATCTAAGCTAACATAGAGCTTATCGGTGGTCAGACATTTTTATCAGTTATTAAAAATAAACTGTTTGGTAAATTGATGAATCTCAACAATTGCATTTCATGTTGTATTAGAAATAGTATAGTGTGATAATATAGTATGTTTCCATCAATGCCAAAGGGAGAGATTAATGACATGTAACTGATTGAATGTTTGATAATGTTAAGTTGAAGATGATGCAAGATATTAAATCAGTTAATGGTTTGTATTGTCATTGATGTCAACTTGATATTATCTATATGGTCATATACATAATGCCAAAGACTTTAGAGAATCAATGGAACAAAGGTTATGCTTTTAGAAATTCATAAAAGTCAAGTATTCACTAAGTGACAGACCACACCGGTGGAGTGCACACCATTGGTAAAGACAGAGATAAAGTCACAGTGATGCCTGACAAGCAGAAGACACTGTTGCCCAACGAAGTAGAATCACAAGATGCCCAACGAGCTAAAAATAGTGTTGCCTGACAAGAAAGATCCAATGATGCCCAACGGATGGAGATCCTGAAGCTAACTAAAGTAGCACCGATAGAACTGGCAGTTGTCACCGGCCATGAACTATAGAATTGACTGACAAAATAGAGAGATCAAAAAATGACAAAATATCTAGCTAGCAAAGCTTAAGGATAGACTTAACTGGTTGTTTTATTTGTTTTATTCGACCACAGTTAACTAAGTGATTAAAATATGATTTATACAGCTGGCAAGAAGATAGCTATGAGATAAATCAGGAGTTAAAGCCATAAGTCAATTTGGCTAGATTGTTTTTCATGCCAAGAATCAAGAATCAAGAACCAAGAGTTAAGGAATATCATGTCTATATAAAAGAAAAGCATAATTCATTTCCGTAGGCAATAAAATACACGGGGGAATGAATTGAAAGAAGATATTGAAGAAAAACTGGTGAAGGTTAAACTTCATACAGTCCTAATCAATCAAGCTAAGGGAGAGCTAAAGTATTCTGCAGACATCGACAAATAGTGAAGCACAACATCACAGAGCAGAAAGTGTGAAGTACAAAGGAACTAAATTAATATATTTATTAGAGAGGTATTGTAAGTAAATAGATCTGAATATCTGCAATTCAAGTTGCATTAGAAACAGGTCATTCTATTTCAGTTTAATGATTGAAGTATTAAGTCTCTTAATAGAGCAGGACTTAACAGTCTTTTACTATTGAGGTATATCCTAACAGATTATCAAAAAGGTTGACTCATGATAGTAGCATCGGTCTTACTTAAATCCTATTGACAGTCTAAGAAGGAGGTTGATTCAAGGATGGTAGTAAGATTAGCATAAAGCCTATTGACAGTCTAGAGGTTGATTCAAGGATGGTAGCATAGATGCCAGATCCTTAGTAACAATCTGTGTATAAAAATCCTCTAACAAGGTCGCACTTAACAGTGTGTTTGTAACCTTTAACAGGGTTGGCTCCTAACAAGGCTCACTTTAGAAGAGTGAAAATTTGGGGCACCGGTCCCAGTGGTTTTTCCCTTAACAGGGTTTCCACGTTAAAATCCTTGTGTTATGTGTGTATGGTTTATTAATTTATTGTTTTACATTTCACACATGCATTTATGGATTGAATGGTATACTCTGCATATTTACTAAGTATCGGTAAATAAGTTTTACTGCTTATCGGTTATCAAGGAGAAGGACAGACAAGGTAAACTGATAGAGAGTTATTTATTTCAAGTATTTCAAAGGCATACATCTTGTAGGGACTTAATAATCTACGGTGTATTAATTGGTGGATTGAAGTTTAAAGGATAAATTTTTGAGGCCATTGATTCACCCCCCCCTCTCAGTTATTGCTAACAGTAACAAGAATGGGAGAGTACACACAAAGGAAGAGAGTTGCTGACAAGAGACATCTAAAGAAAGGAGAACAGTCAAAGGGAGAGAATTTGACACAGAAGGAGAACACATCACATAAGAGAAGGAAAGATTCTACATCTATCTAGTGAAGTGATTGAAGACAGAAAGAAAGCTGCAAAAATCAAATCTAAGCTATTTGAGCTTACCGTTATCCGAACATTTGAAATAGTTACATTAGGAAAGCTTGATGAAACTGTATATTTCATATTGTATTAGTAATATCATAGTATGATAATGTAGTATATTTCCATCAATGCCAAAGGGAGAGATTGATGACATGTAACTGATTGAATGTTTGAAGATATTAAGTTCATGATCATGAAAAGCATTAAATCAGTTAATGTATTGTATTGTCATTGATGTCAACTTGATATAATTTGTATGGTCATGGAAATAATACCAAAGACTTCAAATAATTGATGAATCAAGGCTATGCTATCAGTAATGCATAAAAGTCAAGTATTCACTAAGTGACTGCATACACCGATGGAGTGCACACTGATGGTTAGAGTAAAAGAGTAGAGTCACAGTGTTACTCGATGAGAAGAGTTACAATGTTGCTTGACAATCAAAGAACAGAGTAACCCGATGGAAAGGATTTCAGTTTTACCTGACGAAAAAGACAAGGATGGAGTTCGTGATGAAAACTGAAGTCACACTGATGGAACAGTCAGTTATCACCGATGACTAACTAAAGTGTTGACCAACAAAATAGAGAGTTCAGTAAAGGAAAAAATGCTTAGCTGTCAAGAAGCTAAAGATAGAATTAATAAAAAATTATCATTTTTTTAATCATCCAGATAAATCTAGAGATAAGTAATTGATTTAAAGCTGATTTGTCAAGTTGGCAATAATATCTCTTTGAGATAAATTTGGAGTTTTCTTTAAATCTAGTGGCGAGAATTGTGGAACACGCCAAGAATCAAGAAACTCGAGAAAAGGGGAAATCATGTCTATATAGAGACAAACCTAATTCATTATGAATGGGTGATTATGTGAGAAGATAAAGAGAAGAGGAAAGATGATAAAGAAAATTTGAAGGAGAAGAAAGCCTTCATTTAGTCCTGATCAACAAGCTAAGGAAAGAGCTAGATTTTACAGACACCAAAAAATAGTGAGACAAGAATCATAGAGAAAAATAGTGTGGAGAAAAGGTATAAGTGATTATATTAATCAAAGAGGTAATGAAGTTACAATAGATCTAAAAATCTACTATTGAGTTGTATGTATGAATAGATCATTAGTGTTTCAGTTTTACCATTGAAGCATAAAGCCTTTTAACCGAGTAGGACTTAAAAGTCTTTTACAATTGAGATACATCCTAAGGAGTATCAAAAATTTTGATCACAAAGGTAGTATTGGATATGCCCAATACCTATTGAAAGGCCAAGAGATTTTGATCAAGGATGGTAGCACTAGATGCCAGATACTAGTTGACAAACTATTTCTAAATCATCTAACAAGGTCACACCTAACAGTGTGTTTCTAACCTTTAACAGGGTTGGCTCCTAATAGAGTTCACTTTAGAAGAGTGAAAATTTGGGGTACCGATCCTAGTGGTTTTTCCCTTAACAGGGTTTCCACTTTAAAATCCATGTGTTATGTGTTTATGGTTTATTACTTTACTATTTTACATTTCACATATGCAATTATGGATTGATCGGTATACTCTGCATATTTACTATGTTTTGGTAAATAGTTAACTGCTTATCAATAATCCTACAGAAGAGAGATTAGCAAAGAAATCTGACAAGTAGAAAATTGATTAAAGTATTTCAAGGCATACATCTTGTAGGATAGAAGATAACTTGAGACATAATTAGTGGTTATAATTTTTAAGGGTTGATTTAAGGATTAATTTTTGAGGTCACTGATTCAACCCCCACCCCCCTCTTAGTTATTACTAACATTAATTTCACCATATTCAATCCAAACTTGACCTTATCTATATATGATAAGCCTTTTCAAGTCGGCCTTAATAACCTTCCAAATAATCAATTAAACTTAATTTTGTCGGCTTCATATAACCAATTAATCATAAAATATATACCGATGTTAGTCGGCTATCACTAAAAGCATAACTCGTTTAGTAGTGAAATCCTTCAATGCCTGATCAAAACTGTAATGCCCAAGTGAACTTGGTTAGAACTGAATATCACTTTGGTCTTCTTTAATGCCCAAGAGTGCTTGGCATGAACTGACTATGCTCAAATAGGATTAGAAATTTGTGTAAACATCACTAAATTTGTGTAAACGTCAATGACAATATACAATTGAATAATTTTCATCAACAAGTGCTACTTTTGGTCACATATCAGAGGAGATTTTTAGAACTTTAGAGGAGAGATATTGTTGAACCTTTGATGGATATCATTGTTCAAAACCAATCATTTTATCTTGCAACTTTATCCTTGAATTTCATGACTTTATTATTCGGATTAAAAATTGACACAAATCTAAATGATCAGAATGTTTAGAAATTCTATTGAAAATTGTGATACAATACAAAACACTTGAACCTTTTGATGATATTCATTACATTTTGTCATGTCTTTTTAGTTAATCGATGATGTTTCGAATAGATTAGTGATGATGAAGAGATGATATTTTCTTGACTTTGAGTGACTGTTTTGAGGAAGATCCACCAACTTGTGCAAATTTGTCTAAGGACATGGTCATCAAAGAACCATCGATTACTTTCATATTGGAAGGAGGGTTAAACTTTGTTTGTTTATGCAAATGGATACCTTGGCTATTTAGCTTTTCCATATCTTAATACCAAAATCCACTTGCAACATTGAATCCGATGAAACTGGTATTCATACTCCCATACTTGATTATTCAACTAGTGAGGGTTGTACTAGTTTCCCAATGGTTACCAAAGTGATGAAAGAAATATTCATATCATCTTGATGTGGTCAGTGATTATTGTACTCACTTCTAGCTCCACAATTCTCAATGATGGGAATATATCTCTATTGTATTTCTTTTGCAAAAGTATAGTGACAGTTAGTTACATTACATTGCATTTTCATGTTAGATTAATTGCATGTTTAAAGGATTTTCCAAGTTCAAGGGGGTTAATCAATTTTGGGGGTTCAATTTCAGTTATCTTGTTTCAAATCAATGATGTGAGATTCCCTTTTGCATTGCATTCATTAATTACATTAATTAGTATCCATTATCTTTTATATCACGAGGAAAGATTCATAAAAGTATCAATCATTATCCATGTTGCATCCATTAAAAGTGCATTTCATATAAGTTGCATACATCAAATCCAAAAAGATAGTTGCATTCATTTTATCATTTCATTTCATAAACTATTACATTTATCATAAATCAAAAACATATAGAAGTAGTTACATAATCATTTGCTTCCATCTATCTATGTCATATCCAAGATAATTGCATCCATAGCATATAAAAGTAAATGCATCCTAGAAATCATATAGCTCTGCATATAAATAAATCTCACATCAACATCATCACAAAATCATGGGAATCAAAGAGAATCATAAATAGATGTCCATCAAAATATACATAACTATATTTCTATCAAGATACATCATCAAAATCCTAATCAAATAATACATATGGTACATCAATACAAGTACCAAGGATCAATATCAATCTATCTCCAATCAAGACCTAGTAAGGGCACCTGATTCATCACCAGCCCCAACACCTGATCCATCTCCTATACATGTATCTCCCGGTCCATCTGTACCCCTATCTGATCTATCTATGGTATTAGGAGTAACTTGAGTGCTAGATGATCCCTAGCTTGTCTGCTCCATCTTGCTCATAAAATTTTGCATCATAGCACTAATCTGAGCCACCAGAGCTGACATCATTGAGAAACTTGTCTGTAGGATCTGAATATCCTACTCCACTCTACTAGTTGGAGGTGGTTGTACTGGACCTTTGGGAGCTGCACTAATCTATGGTTGTATGATAGGAACCTATTGTGGTACTTGTTGTGCCTTAACATGAACTTGTGCCCCAGAAACCTGCCTGACCTGATCAAGGTATGCCTGCCTAGCATCCCTTTTTCTTTGATGTCCCCATGCTGCAGCTAGTATGGGAGGAACCACCTATCTCTTTCTAGGAACATACCCACCACCCCTAGCTCTAACATTCCCACCCTACATCCAAGGTCCCATCTATCCTCTGCCTAAAGCTCTAGGAGCTCTAGGTACCCTAGGAGATCTCAGAACTCTCAGAGCCCACTGTACTCACTGTACTCACTGTACTCTCTGACCACCTCCACCTCCACCACCATCTCTGCCATCATCATCATCATAAGTCTCATCTACATCCAGGATAGGCTCCATTGGATCTATGTATCTCATGAATTCATGTCTAGTAAACCACTCCCTGTACTCTATAGACATCCTAGCATCATCCACATGGTCTAACATGTCCCATCAAATGAAACCCAATTT
Source organism: Thuja plicata (assembly GCA_018584345.1). Taxonomy (NCBI): domain Eukaryota; kingdom Viridiplantae; phylum Streptophyta; class Pinopsida; order Cupressales; family Cupressaceae; genus Thuja; species Thuja plicata. Next base: position 3,306,128 of record MU228389.1, on the reverse strand, counting down.
TTCAATGTCAGTACAAGAAAACTCATAATAAACTTGAGCTCCCCACATGGATCACTATGTATGTACTCATGCATACAATTCCATACCCTATGTCATATACTATACCCTTCCATACTATCATAACACCTTCATAAAGAAGAATCTCTCAATAACAAGAGGTGATTTACCAATCATATATCGAGGGGAGAACATGTAAGGTAACTCATCATCATCCTCTCTCTAACCTTTGCAACCAAGGTAAGGTCTCTAGACAACCTAATCTATATCATATATCATCCTTTTCCAGTGCTCAACCTTTCCCAAATGATGCTACACAATCATTCCATCATAAAGGAATTCATACATCCATCATCAACCTCACACTCGAGCTGCAATTGGTCTAGTGACCAGGATGTGCTCCCAGGTCCATAAATATAACAGAATCACTTCGGCTGGCTGTGCTCTCTTGATAGACAACCTAATGTAAATCATGATATAAATATGCAAGCACATAGTGTAGGATTTGAGAAATACAAATCCACATAACCCAAAGAACACCGGCATGCAAATACCTGTTACAAGAGAGAAGTTGAAAGAAGGAAACAACGGAACTCAGAAGTACTCCAAAATGAGAGATCAAAATTATATTCCAAGTTATGAAACAATAATTAAAAGTTTGACCTTAAAAAGTGAATGAAACCCTAAAGGAAATAAAAGCTAGGTTGTGCATTAATAATTAATATAAATATTAATTATAATACACCTAAGAGACATCTGAAAAAATAAGAGTAATAAAAAAACTTAATTAATTAAACTAATGTGATTTAATTAATAAGAATAAAAGATGAGTACTCTAACACCCCCCTTAAGCTAAGCTCAAGGGGTAAGCTAATCTAGTATAGCTATGAACGTAGGAAATGGGTCTCGGCAACAAGGCCTAATTAGGTACCCAATACAAGGAAATCTCTATAAACTAGAGACAAAGGAAAAAACCTAGTGGGAAAAACCCCTCTCCAAAAAGAGATAGAACAAAAATTTTGAAAAAAACATGAAGGAAGGAAGGCCTCAAGAAGACCCCCCACCCCAAGAATAGAACACAACTGAAGATAGTGTGGAGATGCAAAAGGTTTAGTGAAAATGTCAGCAATGTGTGCTACAGTGGGAATGTACTCCAAAATGAGAACACCATCCTGAATCAGCTAGAGGATGAAATGCATATGAAGCTCAATGTGTTTAGTGCATCGATGCTCCACTGGGTTGCAAGAAATGTGAATAGAACTCTGATTATCGCACTACAAAATAGTGGGATGATCAGGAAGAAAACCAAACTCAATCATCAACTGTTGAAGCCATAAAATCTATTGACTAGCGTGCACTGCAGCTTTGTACTCAGCCTCTATAGATGAAAGTGCGTGAGCATTCTGCTTCTTGCACAACTATGTGATAGGACTAGAGCAAAGAAAAAAAACAAATCCAGGAGTAGACTTCTGATCATCAACATCACCAGCCCAATCTGAGTCAGTGAAGCCAATAATGTGAGGAGCCCCTGATGTGTAGTGAATTCCATAAAAAATAGTGCCCTGATTGTATCTCAAAATATGCTTGGTAGATTTCCAATGACTCTCATGAGGCTCATGTGAAAACTGAGATACAAGACCAATTGCAAAGGAAAGATCAGGATGAGTGTGTGTTAGGTACAAAAAACTACCAACCAACTACTGATATAATGTAGGATCCACTGAAGGCGAGGTATAAAAGGTAACACTTGACTAAAAAGGTGTGGATCAGGATTGTAAGAAAGCAAGTCAAAGTGCCAAATCATGTCAAGAGCATACTTCATCTAGTAAATGTAGATCCTAGTAGAGAACTGAACAATCTGAAGACCAAGAAAGTAGTGGAACGGACCAAGATCAGTCATCGCAAACTGCTCCATCAATGCATGCTAAACATCCTGAATCATAGAAGATGTACTTCCTATGATGAGAACATCATCAACATATAGCACAAGGATTAAAACTTCATCCTCAAGATGTTGAATGTAGACTATAGGATTGGAATGACAGCATTTGAAACCTATGGAAAGAAAAGTAGATTCCATCTTCTCATACCAAGCCCAAGGGGCATGTTTGAGACCATACAAAGAACATTAAAGTCTTCAAATCAAGGAGGAATCCTACACAAATACCTAAGGCTGCTCCATGTAAATCTCCTTAGTAAGATCACCATGCAAGAATGCACTCTTCACATCCATCTAAAAAATGGGTCATCCCTGAGAAGATACGATGGATAAGACAAGGTGAATAGAATTCATCTTGGTGACATGGGAAAATGTCTCAGTGTAATCAATACCCTCAACCTATGAAAAAACCTTCACAACAAGACGTGCCTTGTACTTATCAATAAAACCATCAGTAGAAAACTTAGTACAATATAACCACTTGCATCACACTAAATTTCTTCCCTTAGTAAGAGAACAAAGATCTCATGTATGATTCTTCATCAAAGAAGAATACTCCTCCTCAATAGCACCATCCCACTCAGAATGTCTTGTCATCGTTGAAAAATTCTGAGGATCACCACAAATAGCATGTTTCAGAAGGATGGAACCTGCAATATGAGACTAGGTGCGACGAGAAGATGAAGGGTCACTTTTGAGAGATCCTATAGCCTCAACAGTAACATGGGCCCATCTAGGCATCTATGGAGGATCCTGTGGTGGAGGTACATGAGGATCGCCAAGATCATCATCCTCATCATCCTTAAAAGTATCTGGAAGAGATGAGGGAGTAGTGGTAAGTGAAGTAGACTCTGGAGTCAGGGTATCTACTACAAGAAGGTGCTCATCAACCTGGACATCCCATCAAAATAGGACCTCTCTGGAATCAGGATCAAACAATTTGTATGCCTTGAAATCCTCACAATATCCAACAAAAATGAGGTATCATCTCTTCTACTCCATTTCTCTCCTCTAAGAATTACGTATAAATGCCCATTCTTCACTACCAAAAACTCAGAATGAACATACATCATGCTTAACATGAGACCAAGCCTCCTCAGGAGTCATATGTCAAACTTCCTTGTGGGGCATCCACTTTTAAAGATAGTTGGCATAGTTGACTACCTCTACCCAAAAAGACGAATCCATGGACCTGGACTGAATCATACAATTTTCCATCTACCTAATTGTTATGTTCTTTCTCTCTATCAAACCATTCTTTTGAGGAGTGTAGGGAACTAAAAACTAATGTTGTAGACCATGTTTAGAGCAAAAATCCCTGAAAGCTTGATTCAAATACTACCCCCCATTATCTATACATATCTGCCGAATCGAAAGACCAGATTGCTTCTCCACAAATGTCTTAAAGATTCAGAATGAATCAAAGACATCAGACTTATACTTAAGAAAGTACAACCATGTGCACCTAGAGAAGTCATCAAGGAAAGTAATCACATATCTGACACCAGAAAAAGGAGTAGGAAATGACATGAGGTCACTATGAATCAACTCTAGTGGTGCCAAAGCATGAGTAGCTCGTCCCTTAGGAAAAGGATCCCTATGTTGTTTTCTAAGAACACAACCCTGACAAACACCATTGGTGCAAGAAATCTAAGGAAGCCTAAGAACAAGTGCCTGTGTTCTCATATGCTAAAGCTATCTATATTTGACATGGCCAAAATTCTCATGCCAAAGCCTACTCCCTGAATCTGCATGTGCTCTAAGAGAAGAACCTTTACCATCAAAAGCCTCAAATCCATCAAATCTATATAAGCGAGATGTAGGGTCAACACTCCTAGTAGCTAGAATCAAATCAAAATCATGGAGGTCCTAAATAACCACATCATGTCATTAGAAATTAACTGTCTTACCAGAGCTAGAGTGGAAAATATGATAGATGGACAATAGGCTCATCAAGATATTAAGGACCATAAGAACATCCGGAAGAGAACCCCCATCTAATGAAATAGAACCAGTGGTGCAGGAGAACCTAGGTAGGGCTAATGGAAGACCTAGGGTTCCTAATTATTTTTGGCTTGTAGTGGTTCTTTCCAAACCACTAGATTAATAAGAGGGTTAAGTTAGTCCTAGTGTGTGGTGTGTTAAGTTAGGATGCCTTAATAAGTCTTTAGAAACCTTATTTGAAAAGCAAGTCCACATTAGGTCAAAGAGGGTGGTTTTTCCATTATGATGTTAAATTGGAAATCTGAGGGACTTGAGGTCCTATTTCTTTATTATTACACCTTAGATATGCATTTGGTGAAGTTTGGTGGATTTTTTACCAAGGTTAGATAGAAAATGCAAAAAGATGTAAAAGTTGTCAATGTTGTCATTGGCAACATTGACAACATTTGTTGCAAAGTTGCAACTTTGAGCAATTGGTTAGATAATCATCTGCAACCAATACTTTTGTGTCTTGGTCAACTACTTAAGGCTATCTTGAATCTTGTGAAGGGTTGGATTCATTGTGTTAGCAAGTGTACAGATTGTATAATTTAAGAACAGTTGCAGTTTGTGTACTTTCTAAGTATTTGGTATTGAGATGGATTGAATCATCTAATGTAGCTTTTGTTTATGTTAATGTATCATGTTTTGGGATTTTATGTGGAGTTAGATTTCTATTTTTCATAATTTTAGTTTCTTTTGTAAATTATTTTGGTTTTTGTCCAGTCGCTGGCCTGAATTAGGCATCTTGTGCAAATGGGGTCATAAGTCCACTTCCTAGCATGGAACTTGCATGGGCCTTTTGGATTTGGAAGGTGACTCCATGTACATTCTATACAGTAAAGGAGGGGCCCTAGAAAGCATGGGATAAATTTATAAGGTGGTTCCCTAGGTGAGCTAGAGATTCATAGCTAGGGGTCACAAGCAGTTGTAGAGAAAGTTTGAAGGATTGAAAGCATTCATTGCTTCAATCAATTATTATGGAGAGATAGTAGTGTTTATGAAGGAAGCCCAAATCAGAGGATAAGTTTGGGTAAGATGATTTTATGGGTAAGAAAACCATTTCTAGGTGCAGACAGTATAATTTCTTACAAACCCTAATTTTTAGGCTAATTGTAGGAAGTACTATACAGACACTTATGGAAGCCAAGACCTAGAAAATCCTTAGGCTCTTGATAAAAGGCATCAACATATATTTCTATTTTTCTAACTTGTTAAGAAGTTTTACAAGTTATTTGAGTTTTCCCTCAAAATAGGCCTAGTTGCTTGGAGCCCTATTTCTTGTCAATTTGGCTTAGTTCTTGGAAATCAGTAAAGCTTCATTGACCAAATGAATTTGTGGACATTGGATTTGATCCATTTAATAGTCTTATGGACTATCTCTCCATAGAAAAAATATTTCTTGATCAATTGAAGATCATAGTGTTGTGATTGAGTAAGAAGAGCATTATGACTAATGATGTGTAGTTTCATTTCTTTATTGGTGTACCCAAACTGAATCAAAGTAGGATCTTGTGGAAAGGATCCTTGGAGATTAGGGTTAGTAAAGAACTATAATTGGGCTAGAGAAGAGGCCCATTGAACCCTAGGAGAGATTAGGTTTGAAGAGCAAGGTTTGGTAATACATCAGATTGGTATCAGAGCAAGTTGAGAAACTTGGGAAGTTAATGTATGTCTGGAGCTAATGGTGAATTAGTAGGAGATTCAAAGATGTTGATAAATGAAGAGTTAGCTAAGGAAGTTGATGATAAAAAGGAGAAGAACAGACTCCTTGAAGAATCTTTAAAAGGAATGAAGATAAGGCTAGAATATTTTTCTAATGCAACAGCTAGAACAAAAGAAGTGGAGAGCAGTGATAGGGGTAAAAAGATAGCAAAAGAAGACCTTAACCTTGAACCAGACCTTGTCTTGAATGAAGATCCCTTCCTAAAAGTCATAAAATCCCTAGGAGGAAAGACATTTGAAGGTATCCCCCTGTTTAGTGGAAATATGGACATAGAGGTAGTTATGTATTGGATTGAAGGAATGGAGAACCATTTTGAGTGTGAAGGAGTGACTGAAGAACAAAAGATCAAGGTGGCCAAATCAAGACTCACAGGGTCACCCTTAACATGGTGGAAATACCTTCAAGATGAGAGGTTAATAATGGGGAAGCAACCCATAGCAAATTGGAATGCAATGGTGACCAAGATAAAGGATAATTATCTCCCTGAAGACTATGAGATTCAGCTTCATAGGAAGATATAGAACTTAAAGCAAAAAGACTTAGATGTGACCTCATATATAGAGGAATTCCAAAGATTTTGTCTTAGGTCTAAGAAACAAGAAGAGGAATCAATCAAAGTTGCTAGGTACTTGGGTAGGTTAAAATGAAACATCCAAGAATAAATTAGTTTGTGGACACCAACCACAGTGCAAAGGTGTCATCAATTAGCCCTGAGAGTGGAAGAAAAGAATAGAAAGAAGGGTGATTCTAACTTCAAGAACAACAGAGGTACGGGAAGAGACCAAAGGGGACAAAGAGGAGGATATCAAGGGAGAGGTAATGATCAAAGGTCATGAGGAGAGAACAAGATGATAGAGCATAATACTGAAAGCACTCCAAGAGGAGGTTTTAATAGAGGTAGGGGAAATCAAGGAGGTTCTAGTAGAGGGAGAGGAGGTAAAAGTAACTCATACTTTGCAAGTGTGGAGTGTTAAAATTGTGGTCAACTAGACCACCTAGCATATAGATGTCCTAACAAGCCCATTGGTTCAAATAGTGATAAAAGGATAGCATATGCCCATGAAGACACTTCAAGTGTCAAAGCTCCTGAGATAGACCATCTGGATTTAGAGATGGGTGAGAACTTAATGTTCAGAAGAGTCTTGACAAGACAACCTAGTAAAGATAAACCCAAGCATAGGAGGGATTTGTTTAGGATAAGATGCAAGATCCTAGGCAAATTTTGCAAGGTAATAGTGAACTCTGGTTCCAATGATAATATCATCTTAGAGGAAGCAAACAACAAACTCAAGTTGACCAAAGTACCCCATGTGAATCCCTATAAGGTGACATGGCTCAACAAAGGCCAAAGTGTACTGGTGAATGAGCATACATGGGTGGAATTCTTCATAGAAGGGTATAAGGATAAACTCTTATGTGACATCCTACCAATGGATGATTTCCATTTGTTGTTAGAAAGGCCTTGGAAATTTGACAATGGGGTAGTATATGTTAGAAAGGAGAATTCTATAACCTTCAAGAAAGGAGGAAAAACTTTCAAGATTCAGTCTTTACTAGAAGATTAAGAGCCACAGTCCAAGACTCCTAATGTCATTTTGTGTAGTGGAAAGGAGTTTGTGAGGGATCTCAAGGAAGATGAGAATGAAGGATATGCTATTGTGATCAGACCTAAGGAGGAAGAAAAATCAGTCAAGGAGCCATTACCATCAAAGACACAAAATTTGCTTGAGAAGTATAAAGACATAGTGAGTGATGGCACTTCTGCTAACTTACCTCCTAGAAGGGTAGTAAGTCATTAGATAGACTTTGTGCCTTGTGCATCTTTTCCTAACAAGGAAGCATACAACTTAACCCCTGATCAAAATTTGGAAGTGGCGAGGCAAGTGCAAGAACTCTTGGATCAAGGCTTCATCAAGAAGAGTATAAGCCCATGTGTAGTCCCAGTTGTGTTAGCATCCAAGAAGGGAGGAAAATGGAGATTTTTCATAGATTCAAGAGTTATAAACATAATCATAATAAGGTATATGATGTAGAGAGCACTACAAGAAGACCTTGATGGGCCCAAGCTCTTTGATACCTCTTCAAACTTAAAACTCCATCAATCTCACTCCAAAGTACAAGTCTTCTTAGGGTGTCTCCTAACTTTTCCAAGGGGTCAATAGGCTTCCCTTATTCTCTCTTGGTTCTCCAAATCAATCTATAGAACAAAGCAATTTCTCCTTTTGGGACACTTTCCCTAAACCATAGCACAAAGTGTAAAACTTCACCAGTGGATTCAAAACTGAATCCTAAGAGATTGAAGAATCTTAATAGACCCTTAAGGTTAGGAATCCATAATTACATTTGGTCTTGAAGACCCAAAGTTAGTCAAACCCCAAATAGTCTAGGATTCCTTGAAGCCCTAACCAGTGGGCTTTTGGGACATAAATTTTTGTGACAATGGGCTCTAGAGGATCTGATTGATTTTCTAGACACCCTTTATGGATTTTGTAAATTCCCCCAAAGAATTAGCACCTCACTCCACTCCTACACCCCCAAGCTCTCACAAAACACACAGACCTAATTAGCTAGTTTAGCCTTGGTTTGTAAGGAAAGTTATAGAAGCTGATTTCTTGAATGAAATGAAGATCTTTGGATGGATTCCCCTACCCAAAATTAGTCTAGAATCACTCTTGGTTCTATCCCACAACACTCATATAACTCTTGCATATGACTGTACTGACAGACTAGGCTAATTACATAAGGATAATTAGCCTAGCGCTTGATATTAAAAACAAAAGGACTAAGAGTGAAAGTATGAGCTTCTGGATTCCTAAAGACCATGATCCTAAATATCATTTTCTGAGTGGCTAAGGAGATCCAGTAGATAAGGCTCTTGTTAGGATCACATCTTTGAGACTGGTCCAGTAGAGCCTTGGTTTCTCAGACAGCAACCAAGTAAAATCTATAACTTTTTACTAACTTAACAAAAACACCTAAAATCAACTGGAAAGGTTAGAAGACTCAAGGCATTACAAAAATTTTCAAATGGATCTTCAAAATGAATCTTTACTAGGTCGTACCATGTAAAAATGACTCAAAACACTCTTCTATTTCCTTGCTTGAACATCAAACTTCATACACATAATATTCTGATCTTCATGGAAGGCATCCTCTCACCTAATAGCATCCCTCAAGAGTTTTAGAAGCTTCATAAAGTGGGTGAGTTCAGTTACAAAGAATTTGTTCATTCTCGAGCAACATTTTGCAAAAGTTGCTCATGCAACTTTGCAAAAAGACAACTTTTGGCAATCATGAAGGAAAGTGCTATTTTTCGAGAATGTTAAGTTCACCAACCCCAAGGATGTGGGAGAGGGTCAACATAAGACAAGAACCTACCTAAGGACTTAAAACATGACTTCTAACCAAAATTTAAAGACTTTAAGCAAACATGATCTAACTCTGGTTTTAGGAACCTAGGTTTATAGCTTTGCCTTAGGTCCTTCACCATACATCAAAGACCCACACAACTAAACACACACAAGGGTGATCTCAAGGATTCACCTTATTAAAAACATTAAAGAAAGAAAATGAGGATCTTTAGGAGGTTCCCTTCACCATACTCCTCATGACGAAAAGAACTCAAGTCTCTTGAGTTGTGGATTCTTCAAGTGGATAACCTATCTTCAGAATGTCTTCAGGGTTCATCCAAGTATCATATTCAATTGGTTGGTGTTTCCATTTAACCAAGTACTCATAGTAAGTTCCCCTCCTATTTTTCTTGTTCACTCTTTTTTTCTAGAATGGTTTCAATCTCAGGAGGAGTTGCTTGTGGCATTTCCTTGAGTGGTTGGAGTGTAGGAGGTTCTGAAGTACCTACAATATCATTAGTACTATATTCTCCTTTATAAGCATAGATGTCTGCAACATTAAAAATAGGTGATAAGCCAATGTGAGATGGTAGATCAATTATATAGTCATTTTTGCCACATTTCTTCAGAATATTGAAAGGGCCAAGATTTTTAATCATAAGCTTTGTGTATATCTCTTTGGGTAGTCTCTCCTTCTTGAGGTGGATCGTCACTAAGTCTCCCACCTTGAATTGTAGATCTCTCCTCTTCTTGTCAGCATGGGCTTTATATTTCTTAGTGGTATACTTTAATTTGGTCTACACATGATCATGTATATTCTTCATCACCTTAGCAAAGTCATCAACTATTGCACTTCTTTTGTCCATTTCTTTGATATCCTTGAGTTCCAATACTCCTCTAGGGTGAGTGCCATAGACAATTTGGAATGGAGTTAAACCATTGCTCCAATTTACTGAATCATTGAATGAGAACTCTTCTTATGCTATAATGGTATCCCAAGTGGCTCCATGTTCTTGTGTGAGGCATCTCACAAGGTTTCCAAGGGATCTATTGATGACTTATGTCAGACCATCAGACTATGGATGATATGCAGATGACAGAGAGACATTTGTTCCTAATTTTCTCCATAGTTTCCAAAATTGGCCTAAAAACTTAGGATCCCTATATAATATTATTGACAGTGATAATCCATGAAGTCTTACAACTTCTCTGAAAAACAATCATGCTATGTGAGATGCATCATGAGTTTTCCTATAAGGAATAAAGTGTGCCATTTTTGAAAATCTGTCAACTACAACATAAATGCTATCAAATTCAGACTTGGTCTTTGGAAGACCTAGGATAAATTCCATACTTATTGAATCCCATGGTTTTGCAGGGATGGGTAAAGGAGTGTATAGTCAAACATTAGATGTGTTTCCTTTGGATTGTTGGCAAACTGAACAACTCTCCACAAAATTCCTAACATCTGTCTGTAATTTTGGCTAGTGGTAGAATCTCCTAACTAGCTCCAAAGGTTTGTCCACTCCAAAGTGACCAGCTACACTTCCATAATTCTTCTCTTTTATAATGTTCTCCCTCATAGATCCCTTTGGGACACATAAAGAACTCCCTTTGAAAAGAAGACCATCTTGCACAATAAACTCAGAGAAATTAGTATGGTATTTGTCTGTCATCTCAATGCAAATCTGATAAGCTTCTTTAAAATCTTCATCTTTAACATACACATCCTTCATGGAATGGACCCCAACACTCTCTAACTAGATGGCTTGAGTGGTAAAATGTCTCCTACTAAGAGCATCATCAACTTTGTTCACAACCCCTTTTTTATGCTTGATGCAAAATGTATAAGACTGTAAGAACTCCATCCACTTCACATGTCTGTGATTAAGTTTCTCCTGCTTGTTTAGAAAGATAAGTGCATGGTTATTAGTAAAAAAAAAAAACTCCTTGGGCAATAAATAATGCCTCCATTTCCTAAGTGATAGAACCATTGCATACATTTCAAGATCATAAGTGGAGTATTTTTGTTTAGCTTCATTGAGCTTCTCACTGAAAAAAGAAACTGGTCTTCCTTATTGGTTCAAGACTCCTCTAATGGCTTTGTTTCTTCCATCACATTCAACTATGAATACCTTGTGAAAGTCTGGTAGGACTAGGATAGGCTACTCTACAATCTTCTTCTTTATCAACTCAAAGGACTCATTAGCTTCATTAGTCCATGAAAATATGCATTTTCTTCCACCTTTAATAGTGTTAATAATGAGAGCATATATGCACTAAATTTTTTGATGAATTTCCTATAAAATTTGGATAAGCCATGAAAACTCTTTACCTCTGATGGAGTGGTAGCAGGTGGCCAATTGAGGATGGCTTCAACTTTGGTAAGATCCATCTTGAGACTATTTTTGGAAATCACAAAGCTTAAGGACACAAGTTCTTCTTGAAGAAATACACACTTATCTATATTGATTTTCAACTTTTTCTTATGGATTTTCCTCATCACCATGTCCAAATGCTTGAGATATTCTTCCCTACTCATGCTAAAGATCAAAATGTCATCAAGGTATACAACAATAAATTTTTTAAGAAAAGGTTTCAATACTTCATTCATCAATCTCAAAAAGGTTCTTGGAGCATTGGAAAGGCCAAAAGGCATCACAAGACACTCATAGAGGCCTTCTGTAGTCTTAAATTATTTATTCCATTCATCTCCCTCTTTGATTCTTATCTGATGATAGCCACTTTTGAGATCTATCTTGGAGTAGTAACCTGCACCACCCAAACAATCTATCAAATCCTCTATTCTAGGCATAGGAAACCTAAATCTGATGATTATCCTATTGATTTCCCTAGAATCCATACATAACCTCCATGTTCCTTCTTTCTTGGGTGCTAGGACTGCTAGGATAGCACAAGGACTCACACTCTTCCTAATGAGACCTTTTGACAACAATTCTTCAATCTGTCTTGCTACCTCTTGATTATGTTTAGGGGTCATCTTATATGCTGCCTTATTGGGAAGAATGGCCCCTGGTATGAAGTCTATATAGTGACCTATTTCCCTCTCAGGTGGCAAAGACTCTGGTGTGTTCTCAGCAATCATACCTCTATACTGGTCTAACAGTGCTTTCACTTCTTTGGGGCCTACATCCCTAGTAGGGATTTGAACTTTGGACTCCTTCAAAGGTGTCTTTTTGGACCTCACTACTAGGGAATAACAAGGGGTATCCTTCTCCTTTAGTACTTTCATGAATTCCTTTTCTCCTATGTGCAAGACAGTACTAGTAGTATGTTTTTCTTTCTCATAGTTAGGGAGTGGGTTCATTACATATTCAACACCATCCTTATTTATAGTATAAACATTGGATTTTCCATCATTCCTAGCATATACATCATATTTCCAAGGCCTCCCTAATAATAGATGACATGCATTCATCTCTATAATATCACATAGAACCCTGTCTATATACTCCCCTATTTTGAAATCTACCCAAAGTTGTTCATTGATAATGGTTTGCTTTTCTTGTGTCAACCAAGAAGCCTTATAAGGGAAAGGATGAGGAATTACATGCAACTTTATTTTAGTGACTAACTCCCTAGATGCAATATTATCTGTAGAGCCAAAATCAACTATAACCTTGCATACCTTATTGTTCACCTTGCAGCTTGTTCTGAATAACGACTTCCTCTGGATGGTTCTATAGTACTAGGTACTCTTAGGAGTGTCCTTTGCATAATTAAACATTCTCCTTGCTCTGGATTTGTAGGTCTTGAATTTGCAGAGTGATAGGAGGATACACATTGGTTATCATCCTCCTGGGTAAGTTGTACTCTTTTGTCCCCTCCTTCTCTGATGGTGTCACTCTTCTCAGACATCTGAAGGATTGGTGCCCAACTTTATTACATGTAAAACACTTCCCTGTGAAGAAACTAGACCATCTTCCTCCAAACCTTCCTCTACTGTTGGATCTACTCCCTCTAAAACTATTTCTATTATTGTGCTCTCCTGACTCATGGTGATTAAACTCCCCTTGACTTCTCTGGAATGGTCCTCTACCATTGAATCTACCTCTTCCCCTGAAGTTGTTCCATCTTCCTCTATTATTTTTTTCTCCTCTTCTCTTATTCCTTTTTTCAAATTTTAATGTCATTTGAAAACATTTGTGTACTAATTCAGGGTTAAAAAAAATCATTTCATCTTGGATATTGTATTTCAGTCCATTGATATATCTTGCAAGTTTGTGCTTCTCACTTTTAGGAACTCTTTCCTTCAAGGTCATCTTGTGAATTTCTTCAATTTAATCACTCACATCAAGGTCCTTCTGCCTAAGATTTTTTAGCTTCTTGTGGAGGGTGATCTCATAGTCTTCAGGTAAAAACTACTTCTTGACTTCAACCAGCATCTTCCTCCTTGTTGAGATAGGATTCCTTCCACCCTCCACTCTTTCATTTTGTAGAAAGTTCCACTAGCTCAAGGTAGGAGCTCTCATTCTAGACTTTGTAACCTTATCCTTTTGATTCTCAGAGATGTTTTCATACTTAAATTAGTTCTCCAAATCTTCCACCTAATCCATGTATTCTTCAGGATCCATTTTTCCACAAAACATGGGCATGTCTAATTTCTGATCCCTTCTTCCAACTCTTTCAAGAGTTTCAAGAAGTTTTAATTGGTTTGCATGCATTTTCTTTGTCTCATCTTGCTCCTTCTCTTCTTCTTCTTCTTCTTCCTCTTCTTCTTCTCCTTCCTCCTTCTCCATCTGGAGGTCTTTCAACTTCCTTATCTCCTCTTCCATCCTCTTGTCCTTGGCTACTTGTTCCCAAAATTTTTTTGCCAATTCCACATTAGTGATTCTAGTGGGGACTTCTTCCTCTAGAGAAATTTATATTCCCTCAGCCATTCTTCACTCCTTCCAAGATCTTGGTAGGCTCTAATACCACCTAATGCAGAGAGCACTTCAAGAAGACCTTAATGGGCCCTAGCTCTTTGATACCTCTTCAAACTTCAAACTCCATCAATCTCACTCCACACAAGTCTTCTTAGGGTATCTCCTAACTTGTCCAAGGGGTCAATAGGCTTTCCTTATTCTCTCTTGGTTCTCCAAATCAATATATAGAACAAAGTAATTTCTAATTTAGGGACACTTTCCCTAAACCATGACACAAGGTGTAAAACTTCACCAGTGGATTCAAAACTATATCCTAAGATATTGAAGACTCTTAACAGACCCTAGGAGTCAGGAATCCACCATTAAATTTGGTCTTGAAGACCCAAAGTTAGTCGAGCCCCAAATGGTCTAGGATTCCTTGTAGGCATAACCAGTGGGATTTTGGGACCTAAATTTTTGTGATAATGGGATCTAGAGGATCTAATTGGTTTTCTAGACACCCTTTATGGATTTTGTAAATCCCCCAAAGCATTAGCACCTCACTCTACTCCTACACCCCCAAGCTCTCACAAAACACATAGACCTAATTAGCTAGTTTAGGCTTGGTTTGTTAGGAAAGTGATAGAAGGTGGGTTCATGAATGAAATTAAAAGCTTTGGATGGATTCCCCTACCCAAAATTATTATAGAACCACTCTTGGTTTGATACCACAACACTCATATAACTCTCGCATGTGACTGTACCAATAGACTAGGCTAATTACATAGGGATAATTAGCCTAGGGCTTGATCTTAAAATTAGAAGGAATAAGAGTGTGAGTCTAAGCTTCTGGATTCCTAAAGACCCTAATCCTAAATATAATTTTCTAAGTGGCCAAGGAGATCCACTGGATAAGGATCTTGTTAGGATCACATCTTTGAGACTGGTCTAGTAGAGCCTTGGTTTCTCAAACAACAACCAAGTAAAATCTATAACTTTTCACTAACTTAACAAAAACACCTCAAATCAACTAGAAAGGTTAGAATACTGAGGGAATTACAAACTTCTTCAAATGGATCTTCAAAATGAATCTGTACCAGGTCATACCATGCAAAAATGACTCAAAACACTCTTCTATTTCCTTTCTTGAACATCAAACTTCATACACATAGTATTCTAATCTTCATGGAAGGCATCCTCTCACCTAATAGCATCCTCCAAGTGTCTTAGAAGCTTCAAAAAGTTTTTGAGGTCAGTTACAAAGATGTTCATTCTCGAGCAACATTTTGCAAAATTTTCTCATGCAACTTTGTAAAAAGACAACTTTTTGCAATCATGAAGGAAAGTTTCTATTTTTGGAGAATGTTAAGTTCACCAACCCCAAGGATTTGGGAGAGGGTCAAAATAAGAAAAGAACCTACCTAAGGAATTAAAACATGACTTCTAACCAAACTTTAGAGACTTTAATAAAACATGGTCTAACTCTGGTTTCAAGAACCTAGGTTTATAACTTCACCTTAGGTCCTTCACCTTACATCAAAGACCCACACAAATACACACACACAAGGGTGATCTCAAGGATGCATCTTATTAAAAAAATGGAAGCAAGAAAATGAGGATCTTCATGAGGTGCCCTGCACTAGTATAGGTTCCCCATACCTAGGATTCAAGATCTCATGGATATCAGGGTGAAAGATTGGGATGAATGGAAAATGGCATTCGAGACCACAGATGGTTTATATGAATGGCTTGTAGTGCCATTTGGTCTCTCAAATGCTCTGAGCACATTCATGAGGCTCATGAATGAAGTGCTCAAGGAATTCATAGGGAAGTTTGTAGTTGTATATCTTCATGATATACTAATATTTAGCAAGACAAAGGAGGAGGATATCAGGCATGTAGAAGCAGTGTTGGAGAGATTACATGAAGAGAAATTGGCTATCAACCTTGAAAAGTGTGATTTATTCAACCATGAACTAGTCTATTTGGGCTTTGTAGTGTCTAAGGGGTTTTTGAAGATGGACCCACATAAATTTTCACCCATCCTAAACTAGCCACCACCCACCACAACAACTTGAGGTAAGGAGTTTCCATGGCTTATCCCAATTTTATCAGAAACTTTAGTGGTGTTTGTGCTCCTTTATTAGATACTATCAAAGGTGGGGTTAAAACTAAGTTTAGATGGACCTTAGAAGAAGAGAAATATTTATAGTTGTTGAAGAATCAAGTAGCCACTCAACCCATCCTACAATTTCCAAGCTTTGATAAATTGTTTACCATTGAGTGTGATGCTAGTGGAATAGAAGTAGGTGGTGTATTGTGTCAAGAGGGTAGGCTAATTGCCTTATTTAGTGATAAATTGAATGAGGCTAAGAGGAAATACTCTTCTTATGAATTAGAACTATATTATTTAGTTCATTCCCTTAGAAAATGGAGGCATTATCTATTGTCCAAAGAATTTGTGGTGTTCACTGACAACCAAGCCCTTAGTTACATTAATAATCAAGAAAAACTAAGCAATAGGCATTTGAAATGGACGGAGTATTTACAAGAATTTACCTTTACAATAAAGCACAAGAAAGGGCAGCTCAACAAGGTTGCAGATGCACTAAGAAGGAGGTTTCTAAAACTCCATGAAGTTCAATTCAATACTATTGGAATTTATAGTTTTAGAGATCTCTACAAAGTAGATGAGGACTTTCAGGAAGCATACAAGGTGTGTGTTGACTTTCAGAACCATTTCCATAGCAAGTTCTCAGATTTTACTTTGCAGAATGGATTGTTGTTTACAGGTATTCATTTATGTGTGCCAAGAGTCTTTATGAGAATGAATCTCATGTAGGAGAAACATAATAGGTGTTTAAGTGGTCACTTTAGTATGAACAAAACCTTGGAGCTTGTGCAAAGGTTTTACCATTGGCCAAAATTGGTAAGATATGTTACCAAATATATGGAGCAGTGTGTTGTATGCATGAAATCCAAAGGAGGAATTAGTAATGTAGGCTTATATCAGCCTTTATCAATCCCTAACCAGCCATGGGAGTGTGTGAGCATGGACTTCATAGTAGGTCTACCCAAAACCAAGAAAGGATATGATAGCATTTATGTAGTGGTTGATAGATTTAGAAATATGGGTCATTTCATACCCTGTAAGACTACTAATGATGCTAGCAACATAGCCTATTTTTTCTTTAAGGAGGTGGTAAGGATCCATGGTATTCCCATCAACATAGTATCAGATAGGGATGTGAAATTCATGAGCCATTTTAGAGGACATTATGGACTAGATTGGGTACAAATATTTTTTTTGGTTCAACTTACCACCCTTAGACTGATCACCAAACTGAGGTGGTCAATAGAGTGTTGGGTAACCTATTGAGGTGCCTAACTAAGGATTATGGTTAGAGTTGGGATGTGGTCATTCCCCAAGTAGAATATGCTTACAATGATAGTAAGAACAGAATGACAGGGAGAACCCCATTTGAGATTGTTTATGGGATGCACCCAAGGGGTTTGTGTGAGCTTAGGGATATTGAAGGCATGGAGTATAGGAGTGGGCATGCTAAGGACTTCACCCACACTATGAAGGAGATACAAGATCAAGTCAAGAAGAAAATCCAAGATAGTCAACACAAGGTGAAGGAAAATTTTGATGAAAAGAGGAAAGAAATTCAGTTTGCAGTAAGTGACTATGTGATGGTTCATTTGAACAAATCTTGGTTGCAGAAGGGTGTCCCTACAAAATTGTAGATGAGGAGGGTGGGACCTTGCAATATCCTAGCCAAATATGGGGATAATGCCTATAAGATAGACTTACCATTAGATTTGAGCATATCTCTGGTGTTCAATGTACAAGACTTAGTCCAGTTCACAGGGAAGATAGATGAGATCAGCCAAAGTAGTCCATGAATCAGTGGTGATGTTGGAGCTACTGTATTACCTCCCAAACCATAGTTGGTAGCTAAAAAAGTTATGGATTCTAGGTTTAAGAAGAGTAGAAGGCACAGGGTCTACATGGACCACTTGATTCAGTGGAAGGATAGATCATAATCAATAGCCTCATTGATTGCAGAGGCAGACTTCAAGAAGGTGGGCATTTTAGAGGATATATTGTCCACAGGAGTGACATAAATTTCCCTTGTGGGGGAGTATGGTACAGGAGCACCTAGGTAGGGATAATGGAATACCTAGGGTTCCTAAGTATTTTTGGATTGTAGTGGTTCTTTCCAAACCACTAGATTAATAAGAGGGTTAAGTTAGTCCTAGTGTGTGGTGTGTTAAGTTAGGATGCCTTGGTAGGTCTTTAGAGACCTTATTTGCAAAGCAAGTCCACATTAGGTCAAATAGGGTGTTTTGACCATTATGATGTTAAATTGGACATGTGAGGGACTTGAGGTCATATTTCTTTGTTATTACACCTTAGATAGGCATTTGGTGAAGTTTGGTGGATTTTTGACCAAGGTTAGATAGAAAATGCAAAAAGATGTAAAAGTTGTCAATGTTGCCATTGACAACATTGACAAAATTTGTTGCAAAGTTGCAACTTTGATAAATTGGTTAGATAACTGTCTGAAACTAATACTTTTGTGTCATGGTAAACTACTTAAGGCTATCCTTGATCTTTGTGAAGGGTTGGATTCATTGTGTCAGCAAGTGTACAAACTGTATAATTCAAGAACAGTTGCATTTTGTGTATTTTCTAAGCATTTGTTATTGAGATGGATTGAATAATCTACTGTAGTTTTTTTTTTATGTTAGTGTAGCATGTTTTAGGATTCTTTGTGGAGTTAGATTTCTATTTTGCATAGTTTTAGTTGCTTTTGTAAATTATTTGGGTTTCTGTCCAGTCGCTGGCCTGAATAAGGCATCTTGTACCAATGGGGTCATAAGTCCACTTCCCAATGTGGAGCTTGCATGGGCCTTTGGTATTTGGAAGGTGACTCCATGTACATTTTTTATAGTAAAGGAGGGGCCCTGGAAATCATGGGAGAAATTTATAAGGTGATGCCCTAGGCGAGCCAAAGATGCATGGCTAGGGGTCACAAGAAATTACAGAGCAAGTTTGAAGGATTGAAAGCATTCATTTCTTCAATCAGTGATTATGGAGAGATAGTAGAGTGTATAAAGGAACCCCAACTCAGAGGAGAAGTTTGGATATGATGATTTGATGGGTAAGAAAACCATTTCTAGGTGTAGACAGTATAATTGCTTACAAACCCTAATTTTTAGGCTTAATTTTAGGAAGTACTATACGGACACTTATGGATGTCAAGACCTAGAAAATGCTTAGGTTCTTGATAAAGGGTATCAACATATATTTCTAATTTTCTAACTTGTTAAGAATTTTTACAAGTTATATGATTTTTCCTTCAAAATAGGCCTAATTGCTTGTAGCCCTATTTTGGGTCAATTTGGCTTAGTTCTTGGAACTTGGTAAAGGTTCATTGACCAAATGAGTTTTTGGACATTGGATTTGATCCAATTAATAGTCTTATGGACTATCTCTCCATAAAAAATATTTCCTGATCAATTGAAGATCATAGTGTTGTGATTGAGTAAGAAGAGCATTATTACTAATGATGTGTAGTTTCATTTCTTTGTTGGTGTACCCAAACTGAATCAGAGTAGGATCTTGTGGAAATGATCCTTAGAGATTAGGGTTAGTAAAGAACCCTAATTGGGCTAGAGAAGAAGCCCATTGAACCCTATGAGAGATTAGGTTTGAGGAGAAAGGTTTGGTAATACATCAACCAAAACCCAAAGTTGAAAGATCTGATGAGTTCCCAATAGCAATCTATGAAGTAGCACAAGGAGAAAGTGAGGTGACCAATTGCTAAGTGTGAGTCATGTAGTGAGAAGCACTAGAATCCAAAATCTCGGTGGGCCCAAAAAAAATTTCTCATGTAGTAAGAGCATGACCTTTCCCTGTAGGGGAGGATATGGACTAAGGAGAAGAAGTGTGATGTTCCTGCATGGCTTCCTCTAAAGCCTCCAAACATTTCCAACACCTAGAAATAGGATGTCCATCCTTGCCACAAAAACTACAGGTTTCACCAGTTTTCTTCTTCATATTGGAGGAAGACTCAGTAGACTTTGAATAATATTTACCCTTTGAAGGGTGAGCTGGAGGTTTTAAATCAGTTTTTGATGCAGGTTTGGAGGTAGAATCACTTCCTGCTGAATCTGTCTTCGATTTGGTTTTCTATTTTGGTTTCCCTTGTGAAGACTTAGCTGCCAATTCTTTGTTCATAGAGCCAAAAGCATCCATCTATTGGATCTTTTTATTTTCTCATGTCAACTGATCACAGAAGGCCTCAAAGGAAGGCATGGTGTTCCTAGCACCCAGATCATCCATAGTGGAATAGAAAGTTGAAGAAAAGATCTGAAACTGTCCTTGCAACTTGGAGAGTATCAGAAAGATACACTCTTCATCGGACTTGTTCTTCCCACATCATTGTAAAACTAAAAATAGAGACTTGAACTTCATCAAGAAGTCCTCAATGGTGGGAAACATGTCAAGAGTCAAAGAGGTCAACTCTGGATCAAGCTGTAGTGCCCAAAACTCATTCACTATGCCAAAAAAATCTGCAAACTCTCCCAAATGACCCAAGGAGTGTTCAAGCTCTCCAAGTGAAACATGAGACTGTCTGAAATGTTTGGTGCAATTAATCCCATGGCTTCATCCATTTTTTCCTATGCTGAAGAATCTCAAAAGGATGCTACAAAATAGGTTGGTTCTCATTGAGACAAAACCATAAGCCATGTGACATAAATAGCTTGGTCATGTGTGCTTTCCAGGTGTGGTAGTTATGTGGTGTCAATTGGGCAATGGAAGGGTTTGACATTGAGAGAAAGAAGATAGAAGTAGAAGGGTCTTTCTAAAGTAAATGACAGAAAGTAAAATGCACCCCGCCACACAAAGTAGTATAGTATCCCCCGTACACCAAAAAATAACTTAGAGAGCACATAACACAAGAAGAAAACCTATACGCCACATGCAGAGAGAGGGGAAATTGAAGCCTCTATTTTGATGTTGAAATTAGGTACTCAAACGCTCTAATTTTCACATGAAACACACAAGGTAGTCTCCGAGTCAGATATAGCTTTTTGACAATATGTCATTTTCTAAAAAATGATATTGTATGCTCAAGTTACGGCCAAAAGACTGACAAGAGGTTAGAATAGGCAGCTCACTAGAAAAACACAGTGATGAGAAAAAATATGATGTCCAAATGGATGTCACCCATCACTGGAAAAAATTGACAATTGCCTAACCATCAGGAGCCCATCTCTGATGTTAGCATGACATCATCACCTGAGAAAAATTTTGGCGCCTGAAAAAAAAATAGTCATCGGCAAGGAGACATCACCTGCCAAAAAAGTGACATCAATACAGGCAGCGGCTAGTGGGCAAGGCTCGGCGGTAGAGGTGGCTCTCCGGTGGTGTGGTGGTGGTGCTGTGGCGACAGGTGAGTGGTACGCCGACTGCGGTGGCACAAAGGTAGCACACTAGCCGTGGTGGGGTGTGGGTGACGCACGCTGCATGCACAAGAAATGTTGATTTTTTTATTTTTTTATTTTTTTCTCAAATACTATGTTGTGCGGCCTGAGAGAGAGAGAGAGATGTGCTAGGGGCCACTGTAGGAAAAATGGGCAAAATTTATATGAAAATATAGTTTCTTGGGCCTTCTAAGCATGATGGCGAGGTCCATTTGTGCCCAAAATGCACCAAAAAATTCTTCACCTTTAGATTGAAGACAAAACCCCCAAAAAGATGAGATTTTTTCCTTTGAATCTCTGCTTCAAAAAACACCAGAACATGCAGTTGCAGTACAACTCTAATGCCATGTAGGATTTGAGAAATACAATTCCACAGAACCTGAAAAAATGCCTACATGAAAATACCTATTACAAGAGAGAAGCTAAAAGAAGGAAAAAGAGAAACTCAGAAGTACTCCAAAATGAGAGAGCAAAATTATACTCCAAGTTATGAAACAATAATGAAAAGTTTGATCTTAAAAGGTGAATAAAACCCTAAAGGAAATAAAAGATAGGTTGCACATTAATATTTAATATAAATATTAATGATAATGCACCTAAGAGACAAATTAAGCAATAAGAGTAATAAAACAACTTAATTTATTAAACCAATGTGATTTAATTAATAAGAATAAAAGATTATTACTCTAACACATAGGAACCCCAATCAAATCTCTAAGGATATGCAAGTAAGTCCTCTAGGATTTGGCCACATCCAACTATGAATCTGCGACCTAGTCTATCAGGAAGTAGTAAACTGCCAATCACTGCACCTAACACTACAAGTAAAGTAGGGAATGACGCAAACTGTGCCCATGTAATGGTATCATGTGTGATTGTCAGATGTGAAAAGTCCCATCTGCAAGCACTACCATCATATACCTAATCATAGTAAACCCTAGCTCCTCAGGTAGGAATGCATAATAATCTATATACATCCTCGGGTGTGATAGTCATCTCGTCAAGGGGTAAGTGGGAGGTATTATGGTCAGAGTGTGAACGCTCTACCATAGTTGTGAGTAGTCCTTGGCTTAGCTGGAACTGAGGTATATCAAGGAGAAAGTATAAACCACACTACTCAATCACGTGTGTCTCGGGTCTTGTCAGATCTCCTGCTAAATCAAGTAACCAAGATAGAAGTCTTTGTACATACAACTTACAAAACCGTACCTATTTTTCAATCAAGTAAATCATATTAGTATTTTCATATCAATGGATCATTTCAAGTCAATCAACAATAATCAAATAAATCCTTTTCTCTTTTTTAGTGCATCAACCTATTGTTCCTAACTCTATATCTTGAGAAGGGATCAATATATCAATTATCCTATCAATCAATTTTCTATCCAATAAGATTGACATATCAAACATCCATTTATGTGATTATTCTAATATCCTAAACACTTTATAGAATTAGTACACACACCTATCTATCCTAGAAATCAACTCGTTAATCAAGACGTTCAATAAAAAGTTGTTTGTTCTTTTTGAAATCAGGTTTTCATCAAATTTTCTTGCAGACATCACTTCACAAAGTGTACACATCATTTCATGCTTAAGCATTATTTTATCTATCATATGCATGACTTGATGGATTAGATGCGATACTTTTCCTTATTGATGACATGTAACTAATTGAATGTTTGAAGATGTTAAGTTGATCACCGAAATGTAGAAAGATAATGCAAGACATTAAATTAGTTAATGGATTGTATTGTCATTCATGTCAACTTGATATAATCTAATCGATTATAATCAAAGAGTCAAAGACTTCAGATAATCAGAGAGATAAATATTATACTTTTAGTAATGCATAAAAGACAAGCACTCACTATGTGACTTCAAACACCAATAGCTAGTGGAACCCGACAGATAGAGATCACCGAAAGTCAAGTCATAGTCATGCCTGAGAAAGAAAACTAACGAGAATTACCAATGAGTAGAATTACAAGCATAACCGACAAACATAATCATAGTGTAAACCAATTAATAATACTGAGGAGAACTAAAGTGATGACTAAACATATCAAAGAGTTAAAACACCAAAATTAACTTGAGTTCAGAAACAATAAAATATCTAGCTGGCAGAGATGAATATGGACTTAACTGGTAGTTATCATTGTTTTCATTGACAAGATAAAGCCAGAGATAAGTAAAAGATTTAAATTTGTTTTTTCTAGTTGGCAAGAAGATCTCTACGAGATAAAATGGGAGTTTTGATTTAAATCTGATTGGCTAAGATTGAAGATCACGCCAAGATCTAGAAAATCAAGAACCTAACAACGGTGATATTATGTCTATAAAGAGAAAACTTAATTCATTTTTAAAAAAGGAGGATTGAAATGAAAAATAGGATGCTGAAGAGAAACTAATGAAGAGAAACTTCATACAGTCCTGATCAATCAAGCTCCTCGAAAGAGCTAAAGTTTTCTGTGGACACCGAGAAATAGAGCATAGCATCACCGAGCAGAACAAAAGTGGAGCAAAGGTATTAAGAGGACATATTGATCATACTAGTTTTATGAGATTACAATAGATCTAAAAAATCTATAAGTATAAGTTTTATATGTGAACAAATCATTTTGTTTTAGTTTAACCATTGATTCAGAAAGTCTCTTAACCGAGCGGGATTTAAAGATCCTTTCTATATTGAGATACATCCCAAGGAGTATCAAAAAGTTTGATCATGAAGATAGAATGAGATGCCAGAGACCTATTGAAAGGTCAAGAGAGTATTTGATCAAGGCAGGTAGCATAGAGATGCCCTATATCAAGTGACAGACTAAACTTTTAAATCCTCTAACAAGGTCACACCTAACAGTGTGTTTGTAACCTTTAACAGGGTTGGCTCTTCACCGAGATCACTTTAGAAGAGTGAAAATTTTGGGTTACCGTTCCCAAGTGGTTTTTCCCTTAACAAGGTTTCCACGTTAAAAATCTATGTGTCAATGTGTTTATGATTCATTACTTTAGTGTTTTTCATTACACATAGCTTAACTAGATTGATCGGTATAATCTAAATAATTTACTATTTTTTGGTAAATTAACAGACTTCTATTCGATAAACATACAGAATAAGGTTTGACAAAGCATTCTGAGCAGTAGTAATTTGATAAGTATATTTGAAGGCATTCATCTTATAGGACTGAAGATAAGTAGAGGCTTAATATTATGGTACTAAGTTTTTAGAATGATTAATTGAAATATTTTTGAGGCCACTGATTCACCCCCCCCCTCTCAGTTATTACTAACAATTGGTATCAGAGCTTGTGTGCTTAGAAAGGGATTTTAACAGATCAAGAAAAATATCACAAGATGAATAGATGAGATGTACCCAAGTTGAATAAAGACAACTTTGCATCATGGAAAAGCAGAATAAGACTCCACCTATCAAGTATTGGAAATGATGTTGCATAATACCTTGCTACTGAATATGTGTTACCTACAAGACCTCACACACTTGAGAAATTAAGAGTGAAGCATGAGCATAATTGCATGATGATAGAACTTGCCTCGTCACTCTCTGATGCTAAGTTTGAAGATGTGAAAACCTGCACCTTTGCAAAGAAAATGTGGGATAAGTTGAATTTTTTACATGGAGGAGATGCTAATAAACTAAGAGCCAAAGCAGAAAGCCTAAGAGGGAGGTTTTATTACCTAAGGATGAAAGAAGGAGAAAATATCACTTAGAATAGCTGCAGAGTCTTTGGTAGTCAATCTTATATTTTTGAGGATGATAGAAATGGAAAACTTGACTACAAAAGTGAAGAAGGTATCTTTCTAGGGTACTCAACCAAAAGAAAGGCTTATAAATTTCTTAACAAGTCATCTAACAAGATCATTGAAAGTACAAATGTGAAACTGGATGAATTTGGAGAAAAAAATGATAAGAAAAGAAGAAAAGAACCAAAGAACTACAACAGGTTTGTTTATACAAAACTTGACACTCTATCTGAGAAACAGTGTATCACTCCAAAGAAATAGAACATTGCACCCGAGCATCAAGCTGCAATTACTGAAAATTAGGAAAATCCTCAAGATGATATTCTGAACAATGGAAATCAGAACAAAATTCAAGAATATGATCATAATGATGAACAAAGGGCTGAACCGAAACTTTCCAAGTATGTTAGAAGACATCATCCATAGAATCAAATCATAGGAGACAAGAAGGCTGGAATGAGAACAAGAAGTAAGTCACTAAACACTAGATGTTTACTTTGTGATTTTGAGCCTGAATCTATTAATACTGCACTTGAGAATAAAGAATGGGTCAGTGCTATGAATGAAGAAATAGAATAGATTGAGAAGAACAGTACATGGACACTAGTACCAAGACCAGATGACAAGAATGTCATCAATACCAAATGGATATTCAGAAACAAGATGAATGAGAATGGAGAAGTCACAAGAAACAAATCAAGGTTAGTATGCAAGGGATATGAACAAGAAGAAGGTATTGATTATGGAGAAACCTTTTCACCCATTTCTATACTAGAAGGAGTTAGAATCTTACTTTCTTATGCTAAATTTAAAGGATTCAAGGTATACTAGATGGATTTCAAATCTACATTCCTAAATGGAATACTGAAAGAAGAGGTATACATTGAACAACCAGAAGGGTTTGTTGATCGAGACAATAGAAACATGGTGTGTAGACTACATAAAGCCTTGTATGGATTGAAACAAGCACCTAGATCCTGGTATGAAAGACTTCACTCCTATCTCATTAGCATAAAATTTGTTAGAACAAGTGAAACTAGCAATCTGTACTTAAAAGAAGATACCGATGGTAATATTCTGATTGCTAAATTTTTTGTTGATGGTATCATTTTTGGGGGAAATGAATTATTATGAAAATACTTTGCTAATGAAATAAGAAAGGAATTTGAAATGTCTATTTTTGGAGAGATCAAATTCTTTCTTGGTCTACAGATTCTTCAACAAGATGTAGGCATATATATCACTCAGTCCAAATACATCAAGGAAGTGCTAAAGATATTCAACATGGAAGATTCCAAACTAGTTGGAACACCTATGGCTACCAGATGTAAGCTGACAAAAGAAGACAAATCCAATGAGGTAAATCAGACCTTGTATAGATCAATGATTGGAAAACTAATGTATGTTATTCATACCAGACCAGATATAGCACATACAGTTGGAATAGTTGCAAGATTCTCTGCTAATCCCAAAGAATCACATATGACTGTTGTCAAGAGAATTCTAAGATATCTGAAGAACACTGAGGACTATGGCTTATGGTATAAAAGAGAAGAAAAAATTGAGCTACAAGTGTATACAGATGTTGATTGGGCTGGAAACATTGATGACTGAAAAAGAACAACTAGAGGAGCATTCTTCATGGGTGACAGACTTGTCACATGGATCAACATGAAGCAAGGATGCATCTCTCAGTCCACTACAGAAGCAGAGTATGTGGTACTGCTATAAATTGCTCCAATATTGCATGGATCAAACAATTACTAGAAGGTATGAATATGAAGATTCTTGAACCAGTAATTATCTATTATGATAATACAAGTGCAATTAAAATTTCTAAGAATCCATTCATGCATGCCGAGACTAAGAATATTGCTATCAAGTATCACTATCTGAGAGAACAAGCGCAAGAAAAGGAGGTGATACTGGAATATGTTCAAACAAAGGAACAATTAGTTGATATATTCACCAAGCCATTATTGAAGGATACATTTGAGTACCTGAGATAGAGACTAGGGGTCCAACCCTTGTCTATCGATCAATAAGTTGACTAGGAGGTTGCATCAACCTACACATAATTTTAAGATCATTCATGTTGATGCAAACACCAAGATGAAAAAAAATAGATACATCTCTACATAGTAAGGTACAAGTATGCACCGAATACCAGAGACATTGTATTGCTGATGGATAGAGAAATTCAAGGAATATATTATATCAAGGATTGTTACATGATATAGATGATTTTCATTTGGCATTTTTGTCAAAGGGGGAGATTATTTCATTATCATAATGGAGTGGTTATCTCATTGATCAGAAAATATTATATCATTATCCATGAAGTGAAGTTCCTGAGAATCAGAAGGAAGATTTAATCAATATTCAAAAGGAGAGAAATTCATTATATATGAAATATCCATCTCAGGGAGAGAAGTAACAAAGGGAGAGAGTTCATACAGAGAGAGAGATTGATGTCAAAGGAAAAAGAGATTATAAAGAAGAGGAAAAGTCAATGAAGAACACATATCAGAATAGAGATATTAGATGCTACATCTATCCACTAAAGGGATTAAAGATTGAAGAAACCATTCTGCAAGAAACAAATCTAAGCTATTTGAGCTTACCGAAAGCCAAACATTTGTAATAGTTACAATAGGAAAGCTTGATGAAATTGTTATATTTCATATTGTGTTAGTAATAGTATAGTATGATAATGTAGTATGTTCCTGTCAATTCCAAAGGGAGAGATTGATGAAATGTAACTAATTGAATGTTTGAAGATGTTAAGTTAATCACCAAAATGCAGAAGGATAATGTAAGACATTAAATCAGTTAATGGATTGTATTGTCATTGATGTCAACTTGATATAATCTAATTGATTATAATAAAAGTGTCAAATACTTCAAAGAATCAGATAGATAAAGATTATGCTTTTAGTAATGCATAAAATACAAGCATTCACTATGTGACTTCAAACACCGATATCTAGTGGAAACCAACAGACAGAGATCACTAAAAGTCAAGTCACAGTGATGCCCAAGAAAGAATACCGATGAGCATTACCGATGAGAAGAATCACAAGCATAACCAATGGATAAAATCATAATGTAAACCAACGGAGAAGACCGAGGAGAACTAAATTGATGACCGAAGATATCAAAGAGTTAAAACACCGAAATTAACTTGATTTCAGAAATGACAAAATATCTAGCTGGCAGAGCTAAATATGGACTCAACTGGTAGTTATCATTCTTTGCATTGAAAAGGTAAAGCCAGAGATAAGTAAAATATTTAAAGTTTTTTTGTCCAGTTGGCAAGAATATTTGTGTGAGATAAAATAAGAGTTTTTCTTTAAATCTAAATGGCTAAGATTGTGGATCATGCCAAGATCAATAAAATCAAGAACCTAACAATGGTGATATTATGTCTATAAAGAGACAACTTAATTCATTTCAAAAGAAGGGGATTGAAATGAAAAAGAGGATGTTGAAGAGAAACTAATGAAGAGCAACTTCATATAGTCTTGATCAATGAAGCTGAGGAAAGAGATAAAGTTTTCTATGGACACTGAGAAAAAGAGCATAACATCACCGAGAAAAACAAAAGTGGAGCAAAGGTATTAAAAGGACATATTGATCAGATTAGTTTTATGAGCTTACAATAGATCTAAAAATCTATAAGTATAAGTTGTATATGTGAATAGATTATACTGTTTCAGCTTAACCATTGATTCAGAAAGTCTCTTAACCGAGTGGGATTTAAAGATCCTTTCTATATTGAAATATATCCCAAGGAGTATCAAGAATTTTGATCATGAAGATAGCATGAGATGCCAGATACCTATTGACAGGCCAAGAGAGTGTTTGATCAAGGAAGGTAGCATAGAGATGACCACTATCAAGTGACAGACTAAACTTTTAAATTTAAATCCTCTAACAAGGTCACACCTAACAGTGTGTTTGTAACCTTTAACAGGGTTATCTCTTCACCGAGCTCACTTTAGAAGAGTGAAAATTTTGGGTTACTAGTCCTAAGTGATTTTTCCCTTAATAGGGTTTCCATGTTAAAAATCCATGTATCAATGTGTTTATGAGTCATTACTTTAGTGTTTTGCATTACACATATCTTAACTGGATTGATCAGTATACTCTAGATAATTTACTATTTTTGGTAAATTAACATACTGTTATTCAGTAAACATACAGAATAAGGTTTAACAAAGCATTCTGAGCTATAGTAATTTGATAAGTATATTTGAAGGAATTCATCTTATAGGACTCAAGATAACCAAAGGCTTAATATTGTGGTACTAAGGTTTTGGGTTGATTAATTGAAATATTTTTGAGGCCAGTGATTCACCCCCCCTCTTAGTTATTACTAACACTTATACACATCACTTTCCCTTCGTAAGTGGCATTTTAATCATCCTAAGTAGTAGCTAACAACTTGTTTTGCTCTAGGGTTTCTTAAGAGGTATTTTATCTCTCACAATTAGGATTTAACCTAACCTATACACAGAATTTCAATGCACATAGGCATCATTTAAAAATATGGATGCAACATTTAGCACTACTAGGTGGAATTTCAAGTATCCTACGGGGCATTTGGCCTAAAATTTCCCTAATCTATCCTAATAAGCATGATTAAAAGCATTAAATGTAGTCTACAAAAGCAATAAATGAACAAAGAGGTTCAAAACTAATTCCCAGAGGTCTATAGTCTGCTAGTCTCTGATATATGTGCCCTCTCTCGAATCGATGCTCTTGAATGGGGAGCACCATCGTCAAACATCACAAGAGAATCAAAGAAAAATATCAATAGTAAAAAGTGAATATGAATAGTAAAAATGGATTTCTCAACCTATTTATACTATTTGACCTAATTTTGAAGAGATTTTTGACTCAATTTGACCTAATCTACATTTTTCTTCACACTGGGGCATGTCTTGTTGCCAGGATCATCATCATTGTTTTCAAAAATGAAAACATATTGGATCTATTCTTTATCAATATAATCATCTTTTGCTTCTAGACATAAATCTATTTTTATTTTTGAGGGGGCATCATCACGTTATCAAATAAAGATTCTGCATCATATATCAATCTAAATCTGGGGCATTGAAATTTCAAACTATCATCAATGGGGCATTATGCACCTTTTCAAATTAATTTCACATCAGGATATCGCATCAATCTTTGCATCAAGGTTTCAAATCAGGTTATCATCGAATCATGTTATCAATCAATCAAGTTTTTTATCAATCAATCAATCAGGCATCGAATCAGTGATCAGGATGTTCAATTTTCTTTGAACTAATGCACTTCACACATGCATTCAAAGAGGGGCATTTTTAGACACCTAAAATCAGTCAGGTGTTCTCTAATCAACCAAATCTGCATTTTTCATCAAATTGCATCAAATCCCATCAAAATGGATCAAATCCATTCAAATGGACATTTATCAAATTAAATTTGGATAAAATAATTCAAATCAAAGGATTATTTAATAAATGACATCAATTGATTAAATATACTCCTAAAGGGAGTAATCAAACTATATAATTGATTTTAATCAATTAATTATATAGTTTAAGTCAAAAATCAAATCCAACTTATTCCACTACATGGCTAAATTAATTGATTGATTGAATTAATAAATCTTAATATCTTTCAACATGGATTTGAGGAGCCAATGAGAATTCAGAAAGAGAAGCACATGGGTCAATCCAAATTTGCAATCTCAATCACTAATTTTGAACTTTTAATCCTAATCACTCAAATTTGTCTCTTTGTCCCAACCTTTGAGACAACCATTTAAATTCTCCCCCCATTTGAAACCATTTGAAAAAATTTCACTCAACCAAGGCTTAATCATGATCAATTGACTCTACCCCTACACTTGGGAAAATCCTATAAATATAAGCCATTTCGTAAGCATAATCAATCTTAGACATTCATGAGCATGCCCGCTCGCTCTGCTACCATTGTTCCCACCCATGCTACCATTCAAAATTTATCCCACTCTCACTCCCCCCATTTTTTTTGGTAGTGTTATGAAAAGTACAAATCCTATAACATGTATGTCAAAAGAAAGAACATAAAACACACTGAAATGTTATATTTTATTTATATATTCTTGCTTGGAGATTTCATTTAACTTGAGTTTGAAGAATTTGATCAAATTATGAGAGAGAGAGAGAGAGATATGTAAAATGAGAACCATTTGGCATGCACCACATTTTATCATGCGCTAAATGCCAAAAATGCATTTTTTTATTTGTCTCATTTCTTATTTAGCATGCACTAGATGCAAAAAAAGTGATTTTTTTTTAAAATTTAGCACACACCAAATATGGTTTACACCAAATAGTTTGCATTGGTAAATATCAAGATTTTTCCTTGGATTTTCCTTAAGCATCTAACCCAAAGGCTTGAACAACCATTTTAGGTTTGAGATGTGTGTTTCTAAAAATATGAAAAAATTTCTCACATTTTTTGTTTTTCTTGTTAGTCACTAAATTTTGCACCCTTTTTAAGCTCTTGTAGTCTTTATAATCTAGTGTAACATGGGAATCACTTCTAGTTTGTGGGACCTTTTCTAACTGAAGTGAAGCCTCCGGGTTCTAGGCTGGTTCCTCTTGGATAATAACCTAATCCTCTCTTTTGACATGAAAAGTAAACTTGAGGGAAAAGGGACAGAAGGAATTCTTGAAAGGAAATAAATGGAAATAAAATTATCCTACAAGGTGATACACTGAAGGTAACTTGAAACATAACACAGTGAGTAAACTAGAATGAAGATTCTCAGATCTTATTTAACACAATCTTTCTGAATAGGCTTGCATAAGTATTTCACAGAGAGGTATGGAATGGAAAGAGGTTATCAAGGAAAGAGAATATTTCACAAACAATAACTTTCCCAAGGAAATAGACACAGACTATGACCTGCAAGACAAAATTCACTCTAGCAAATAGGCACAGGAGTGAGACAAAGTAACCAGGGATGAACAAAATCCATGGGATTATCTAAATTAGATCACACACAGTAGTACACAGAGATGTTGAAAGAAAGAAAGGCTCAGGAACTCCAAGATTTCTCTAATAAAAGTCACTATATCATATTTTAGTAAGAGAAATACATACAAGAGAAAGCTAGAGGATAGAAAAGATATCTCAGAAACCTTAACATAATCTAGAAATCAATGAAAGATTACAACAAGGTGAAAACCTAAGGGTAGAGAAGATGCCACAGAAAATCTTACACCAGCTGGAAAACTCTCTACTCTAAAAGCTCTCAAAACTACTTATATACATGCTCCTCTAACACGCAGGCTTAGGAGTCAATCCAATTCTTAGAAATTAGGGTTACAATAGATCTTGCATAAACAATTCAAAAACCCTAAGATTATCAATTATGCTCATCAATACATCATAGAAATATCTCATTCGATCATATACATACTTGAATATCTTTCCCATCACCATAAATGTGATCAGAGAAGTCGGCTCGACTCAGTCCTCTGTTTACAAACTGAGAAATCACGCCACCACCATGGAATATGAGATCAAATCTTTTAAATATTTGAATATTTAATTGTAATGGTCACAAGTGGCACAAAATGCTCGATCAATGGCTAAGAAAATATTTGATCTCTTGTTTAAAACATAGTCGTCAATCTCTTATTCTTTATTCATTACTCTTCCTTTGAAATCAGATCTGATTTAGCCACGTGGCATTCTATCATGCACTCGCAGCATCAACAGGCATTGAAAATTGTGTTTGTGAGTGAGTGACAAAGCTTCTTCCTTTTATCCAGTCTCTTACTTACAACAATTTTTGGATTTGGTCTTTAACATGTGCGAGTGAGCGACTACATCCATTTCCTTTAATCGCACACTCGCAAAACTTTTCTGACTTAATGGTTATCCTATGCGAGTGAGCGATGAAGCACAACTCCTTTGGTCACATGATCGCAACACTTTTCTTGTTAATTGCTAAACCTTGGTGAGTGAGCGGTGACATACAACTTCCTTTAGTCGCGCACTCGCACAACTTTCATTATCAAATGCTAAAAATGAGCGAGTGAGTGATTGGAGCACTACTTCCTTTGGTCGCACACTCGCGAGCTTGAAGACTTGGAGTAAAATTTCATGGTGAGTGAGTGATGAAGCATTCCATCTTGTAATATATACCTCATTGCACACTCGCACAACAAAAAAATGTTTTAGTGTTTAGCTCAGCGAGTGAGCGACAAGCATAAAATTCCCTTTGATCATACACTCGCGAGCTCAAAGGCATAAAATGAAATTTCATGGCGAGTGAGCGATGAGAAAAATATAACCCTCAGCAAGTGAGTGATGACTTCTTTTTCCCTTGATCACACACTCATGAGCTGGAAGGTATCATTATGCAAAACCATTGCTACTGCATGACCACATGATAATCCATTCACCTGCTCACTCGTAGAGCTAAATGACCTCATAAAAAATACAATGCGACTGCATGATTGTTCATTAATAAATTCAGCGTGACTGTGATTGAATTATAAAAGGTGACTATTGTGGACAAGTTAAAAAGCATGTGCAGAACAGGAACCTTAAGTGGAAAAAAAGCTAATGAAAGATTAGAACATCCACCAAGGAACCTAGGGTTTGGGGTATTTTCAAGGGTTTTTGCATTTAGGGTTTAAAAGGTATGAACCTGGGGCAAAACTAGTGACTTAGAAAAATATAGAGAACCAAGATTAGGACCAGGGAGAACATAGAAACATACAAGATAGGATCTACCCTCGTGGGAGCCACATTTTCTCCACTTGTAGCTAGAATTTTCATGTAATGCAAAATTTTGGGTAACATTCTTGGTGATTTCTACTGGATGTCAACCTGCTAGACATTGAAAACTAGTGGCTTTTGACATTCATTGGGCATGGAGTCATCATTTGACCACACAAGAAATTTTTTGGGAAAGGAAAAGGATTGAAGCCAAGAGGAGGGACAATGAATCGAAATAGGGAAAAGGACTATACAAGCTGAAACAAAACTCACTGACTGTGCACAAGCACTTGGAGGAAAGTAGGGAAAAGCTAACTTAATCTAAAATAACCAGCATAGAAAACTAGTCAAACAAAACCATTCACAAAAATGTTGAAATAACTACCCTTCCTCATTAGGATATATTGCATTGGAAGTAAAAGGATAGCTAGTAAGACATGAGGCACATAAAATTATGTCAGGGAATAACAAACTACCTCCTAAAAAATGGGATCAAACTTACTTACCTCAAATTGATCATATGAGGATGTTTCAGGAAACTCCTTCTGGGCCAAGTATCTGATGGGACAGCCTCTTGAAAGTCTGAAAACAAAACTCTCCTTGTTATTTTTTTAATCTTCATGTTTGTCCCTCATCATTAATAGTCATGTCAACTCTTCTTCCATGGTCAAGGGACTGTCATCTTCTTTTAAAGGCTAAGATCTCTTCAAAATAATCAACTATCTGAAGGTTTGGAATTGGCTCTAGCTCATTAGTACTTATAAAATATTTAGGAAGAGGGAAATCCAAGACTAGGCCTCTTTCAACAGGCACATAACTTTGAACCTCTACTCTGGGGAATAGGGATTCTCCATTCAATTTGTAACAAAAAACCTTTATGATGTTTGAAAAATCATTTTCTTCAAGTTTTTTTTCCATGTTCTTTTCTTGAAAAATCTCCTCCATAATTATGGGCTCATGAATTAGCACATCATCAGGATCAATCCCCTCTAGCTGCTGCAAAATTGTAGAAGTGGTCATGACTCTATCTTTCTCATCCTTCTCAACAAAACTAGGTAGCTCATCCTACAAGGACATGACATCTTCCTCTCTATCACTACCTTGCTGATGGTGATCCTTCAGTCTTAATTGACCTTCAGCCATAGGTAATGGCATGTCTTCTTCTTCATCAACAAAAAGGGGAAGCTCATTAAATAAATCCACCAAGAGCTTAGGTTGAGCATCAATCCCCATTTCTTCATCAAATGAAGGCTCATCTACCACAAGTACCTTCTTTCATTCTTGACTAGTATCCTTGAACGGACTTGGCATATGACAGCTAGGAGGTAGAATCCATGAAGGTTTCCATGGTAGTTCAATATCTTGAGAGACCAGAGGGGTCTCTTGGGATAGAATAAATGTCTTAAACAGACTGGCCTTGCAAAGTGGTGGACTGAAACTCCTTAAGTGTAGGCTCTTGGAAAGAATATTTCCCCTTAAAACTTGGGATGTCAAATTGCGAGTGTTCAAATGCAAACATAGAAGGCATACCTTTTTTGAAGCTTGGAAAATTGAAGACTCTACCCTCCAATTGCTGCTCCTTTGTAACCAACTCTCTTTGACAAATTTCCCACATAGCTTGTTGCACTTCCATCTCAGGGAAACATGCTTGACAAGATACTTCCTCTTGTTGTAGCACCTCTTCCCTTTCTCCAATAGGAAACTCATAGTTCATGAAAATAGGTGAATAATTTGGAGTTTCCTTCTCCAAAAATTGGTTTGAGACACAACCGGCTACTTGGATGCTTTGTGTTGGGACCATCCTCCTGGATGGATTGTAGGGATGAAATGACCTATTTATCAAATTTTTTCTTTGATCTTGATAATCTTCTTGATACGGTGGTCTTCTTTGTTGATAGGATTGTCCTTGCATTTGGTACTACTGGTTGAGACCTTGATTTTGTCTTCTCACATTAACCAACTTTTTATTCATTGACTGCAATAAGCTCTTCATTTCTTGCAACTCTTGGGAAGGGCTCACTTTTGATTCTTTATTGCTTAAACTAGCTTGAGGCATTGCAATAGCGGGTATGGGGTTGAATGGGGGAATTTGCACAGGCATATTGGGTTGAATGACAGGGGAGATAGGAATGGGTGGCCTTAGGGTTATCATACTAGCCTGAATTAGACAATTTTTTGCTTTAACAGCTATATCAAAAGCCCAGGGTAATGAAGTGCCTCCTAAAGACTAAATCATGACAGATATATCACTATTCAAGATTCTCAAGAAATATAGGAAAGAATAATCTATTGAAGGCCTTATATTAACAAGAATCCTATTCCATGTCTTGAGAAATATGCCATTAAAATTTGTCATCTTTTATTGAGGAGCTCTCTTGATAATTTGGAGTTTCTCTACTAGAGATAAAGAGTCTAATTTATCCGCAAAGTATTTAATAAGGAGTTCTCCAAGTCTGTCCCATGAATTAATGGAACCAACTGCCACAGTTCTAAACCATTATAGGGCTTTACCCTTAAAGGAGGTTGCCAATAACTTGGTAGCCACGTCTTCTTCAATTATATTATGTATACTACAGATGGAAGCCACATCTTTTATGTCCTCACAAGTTGTTATTTGGATTTCACCTATGAAAGAAGGTATACTTTTTAGTGCTGCTAGAGGCACATCATGGTGTTGGGAAAAATTTAATGGACTACCCTGATTAAAGGGTACAAACGTGAATTGTCTTTCCATAATAGGGATCTATTTTTCTCATAAGATTTATTAGGATTGGGTCTTCTTGTTCTCAAAACCAATGGAGTCACCAGATATGATTTGAAGAGAAACCTCTTTAGGTCAGTACTATGTAATCAGCATATCAGAGATAACACAGTCTTTGAAAGATGAACTTATTTTGTGGTCCCACTGGGCGTGCCATAATTGTTAGTCACAAATTTTACACCCTTTTCAAGATCCCATAGTCTTGATAATCCAGTGTAACATGGGAATCACTTCTAGCTTGTGGGACCTTTTCTAACTGAAGTGAAGCCTCTAGATTCTAGGTTGGTTCCTCTTGGATAATCACCTAATATACTCTTTTGACATGAAAAGTAAACTTGAGGGAAATGGGATAGAGGGAATTCTTGAAAGGAAATAACTGGAAAGCAAATTATCCTACTAGGTACCGAGGGTAACTTGAAACATAACATAGTGAGTAAACTAGCATGAAGATTCTCAGATCTAATTAAACACAATCTTTCTGAATAGGCTTGCATAAGTATTTCACAGAGAGGTTTGCAATGGAAAGAGGTTATTCAAGGAAAGAGAAGATTTCACAAACAATAACTTTCCCAAGGGAATAGACACAGACTATAACCTGCAAGAAAACATTCACTCTAGAAAATAGGCACATGAGTGAGACAAAGTAACTAGGGATGAGTAAAATCCATAGGATTACCTAAATCAAATCAAACACAATAGTACATAGAGATGCTAAAAGAAAGAAAGGCTTAGGAACTCCAAGATTTCTCTAATAAAAGTCACTATATCATATTTCAGTAAGAGAAATACAAACAAGAGAAAGTTAGAGGACATAAAAGAGGTCTCAGAAACCTTAACATAATCTGGAAATGAATGAAAGATTACAACAAGGTGAAAACCTAAGGGCAGAGAAGATGCCACAGAAAATCTTACACCATATGGAAAACTCTCTGGTCTAAAAGCTCTCAAAACTACTTATATACATGCTCCTCTAGCATGTAGGCTTAGGACTTAATCCGATTCTTAGAAATTAGGGTTGCAATAGATCTTAGATAAAAAATTTAGAAACCCTAAGACTGTCAATTATACTCATCAATACATCATAGAAATATCTCATTCGATCATATACAGACATGAATATCTTTCCCATCGCCATAAATGTGATCAGAGAAGTTGGCTCGACTCATTCCTCTATCTGCAAGCTAAGAAATCACACCACCGCCATGGACTCTAAGATCAGATCTTTTGAATATTTGAATATTTAAAAGTAACGGTCAGAGGTGGTGTAGAACGCTTGATCAACGACTGATAAAATATTTGATCTCTTGTTTAAAATACGGTCGTCGATCTCCTATTCTTTATTCATTACTCTACCTTTGAAATCAGATCTAATTTAGCCACATCACATTCTATCGCGCACTCACAGCATCAACCAAGCATTGAAAATTTTGTTTGTGAGTGAGCGACAAAGATTCTTCCTTTTATCCATTCACTTACTTGCAACACTTTATGGATTTGGTCTTTAACTTGTGTGAGTGAGATTGCATCCATTTCCTTTAATTGCACACTCATAGAACTTTTCTGACTTAATGCTTATCCTG
The DNA here is from genome assembly GCA_018584345.1 of Thuja plicata. Lineage (NCBI taxonomy): Eukaryota > Viridiplantae > Streptophyta > Pinopsida > Cupressales > Cupressaceae > Thuja > Thuja plicata. The sequence continues at coordinate 3,267,890 of MU228389.1, read as the reverse complement.
CGCAAGTGAATGATGAAGCGCAACTCCTTTGGTCGCACGATCGTAGTGCTTTTCTTCTTAACTGCTAAACCTTGGTGAGTGAGCGACGACATACAACTTCCTTTGGTTGCGCACTCGCACAAATTTCATTATCAAATGCTAAACATGAGGGAGTGAGCAATTGGAGCACAACTTCCTTTGGCTGTACACTCGCGAGCTCAAAGACATGGAGTAAAATTTCATGGAAAATGAGCGATGAAGCATTCCATCTCACAAAATAGACCTCGTCGCACACTCGCACAACTAAAAATTGTTTACGTGATTAGCTCAGTGAGTGAGTGATGAGCATAAAATTCCCTTTGATCGCACACTCACATTCTCAAAGGCATAAAATGAAATTTCTTGGCAAGTGAACGATGAGCAAAATATAACCCTCAGTGAGTGAGCGATGACTTATGTTTCCCTTGATTGCACACTCGCAAGCTAGAAGGTAGCATTATGCAAAACCATCGCGACTGCGCGACCACATGATAATCAATTCACCCACTTGCTTGCAGAGCTAAATGACTTCATAACAAATACATCGTGACTGCGTGACTGAATCATAAAAGGTGACCGTCGTGGACAAGTTAAAAAACACGTGTAGAACAAGAACCTTAAGTGGTGAAAAAAGTAATGAAAGATTAGAACAACCACCAAGGAACCTAGGGTTTGGGATATTTTCAAGGGTTTTTTTCATTTAGGGTTTAAAAGGTATAAACTTGGGGCAAAACCAGTGACTTAGAAAAATGTAGAGAATTAGGATTAGGACTAGGCAGAACACAGAAACATACAAGCTAGGCTCTACCCTTGTGGAAGCCACATTTTCTCCACTTGTAGCTAGAATTGTCATGTAATGGGAAATGTTGGGTAACAGTTCTCTGTATCAATTTTGCATGGGTTTCAATGCAAACAAAAAAGCATCACGATGCTATTAAGATATTTGTTAGCTATCTAACCATATATTTTTTCGTAGATTTTGATTATGTTAAGCTTTTTATATCTAATTTATTGTGTTAGTGTGTTCATTTTTTTTTTCAAAAACCAACATGAGGTATTTCAGGCTTATTTTTTGGTTTGTTCATTGAATTTTGATAAAAAAAAAAATATTTTTAGAAACTAGACTCTATTCTACACACCCATAAAAAAAGAAATTTTGATTTTCCATTAGTTTTCAAAAATTTTTTTTTTGGGGGGGGAGCATTCTTAAATTTCATTTTTTAAAGATGTGTCCACTTTGAAAATGAGTAAAAAAGTCATATATTCATAAAATAACTAGCCAAAAATAATGGGATAAACTAAATGGTGTTAGCTAGCTTCTCATCTAAGAGATTTAAAAAAAAAAAAAAAGTTGACATTTTATGGGGAGCACACTAGACTTTATGTTATGTTTAAAAAAAAATAGGACCAATTTGTGTGCTCCCCCTTTCAAAGGCCCTTAATCTCCACCATTTTCAAATAAAAAAAGTAGTTAAGAAACTAGATTTGAAGAGCTTAAACTCTTGTTCTCTTTGAATCTTCAAATTCTAAGTGTAACTATCTTGATTTTCTTGTCAAAGTTCAGAGTTTGCTAATTTTAGAAAAAACAAGGTGGCATCTTAAAGCCCCTTTTTGGACCCCTATATTTGTGTGATTACCCTAGAGAGAGATTCCAATTATACATCCAATTGTATGGCTCTTACCTCACTAACTGAACCAAATAAATCCTTATATTTATCTCATACATGTTGTAGAAGTACTAGATTCCTCAATGTGGAAGAATAATATTTCAGAAACATATGTTACAATCAAACACATAGCCTCATTACATTTGTTCACGTGTGTGTGTAGTAGTAGTAGTAGTAGATGCCAAAACTGTAAAAAAAAACTAAATAAATAATACTTGGGGTTGAATATGGAAAAAATATATAGAGATAATGATAGAGCTCTTGATCACCTTTTAAATGTCACTTGAATCATGAAAATTGGACAATATGGAAAAATAATATGAGCTTTAGAGAGTCCAAAATGGAAAAAATCACTCTAGCTTATATTAAATGTATTCTACAACAAAATATGGAAAACAACCTGTATCACTGTGAAGAGGACAAGACAAAATTTTTGACAATATCTTGTTTACAAAAAAATAAACTCTATGAAAAAAAACTATGCATGTTTCAAAAAATGTCCAATTTGGGTTCTTGAGGGGCCCAAAAACTAAGCTCCTACAGAAGGCATTTAAGCTCCCACATGACTATTCACATAGTCTCGAGGCAAAAAATAAAGCATTACTCATAGTAACAATGTTTGGGAGGTAATGATTGTACTATGGGTGGGTCTCTAATGGTGGGTGCCCAACCATATGGAGTAAAGGAAGCCTTAGATATCTAAATGACCACGTGCTAGCACTAGGCGCTCAATGAAAACTTCAAAATACAAAATATTTATATTTATAAAAAAAATCATACCCATGTACATGATGACATAGGTTGATAGAATGCCAAACTTTACACAATAATTTGTAGATTGGATATGCCAATAAAGGATGAATATTTATTGGTATATGAATTTTCTCTAGATAGAGGTACATGAAAAACTTCAACTAGCGTAAGGATTTACATACAATACATAATCCATAAAAAAACAATAAAATAGGTTGAACAAATCCTTCATACCTTGGGTCACTATGGTCAGTTTTTACAATTTGACAAGTATTACTAGGGTTATTGGACCTTTTCGATGTAGTGAAATCGTCTATTTTGGCCTAATCGTCACCAAAAACTCATAGACCACTTAGATTTGGCAACTTGACCCACCTTTAAACCCTTGTAAATTTGGCAAAAAAAAGCTGGATTCAGATGAATTGAAAACACATCTTGAATTTTTTTGGACTTAATGGTGGGATTAGGTCCTCTCCAACATGTGCTAGAAATAATATACAATAAAAACTATCATCTAGTAATAGCTCTACACTCAAATTTGAGAATGAGTTTGCATGTCCATGGCTTTGATACCAGGATAGAGCTATAGACTCCAAGATCACTAGTAAAAATAGTGATGCCTTCCTCAAGAGAGTATGCAAGATAATGAGCTTGCTTGAATATTGATATATGTGATATGCTAAACAAACATACGATCACCTTGACTATATAGGTAAGGTGTGATGTAATGAGACAAACAAACATGAAACAAGCATTAAATTCCAAATGTAGATATTAAATCCCTTGGAAATGAAAAGAAAATAAAGTTACATGACCCCATTATAACTAATTTATAGAATGTCATCATGGACCTATGTTAACTTAACATGTGAGCACATCCCTTCACTAGGTACTTACAAGGTACAACACTTTGATTAGGTAGAAGAAAATAAAGTCACCCTAACAAATAGAATGGATGACATACCTTGCACACAACTTCATTTGTTTTCTATTTATCTCTTATACCACATAATCTATAAAAGACTAAGGTAATGCCTCAAGACAAGTAATGTCCCTATACTAGCTCTAAAAATACAAAAACTCCATTGATAAATTTTAAGATCATGCCAATATGACCCTTACAATAATCCATGTTTACTTAAAATGATTTCTACATGAAAAATAATAAGAAAAGAGATCATGCACATGCATAAGTGAGGGGCAAACAAAATAAATTTCACTAGAAAATCTTATGATGAATGCAAAAATATAGGAAGTGTATGTAAATGCATCATATGTCACTATTAAAATGTTTAATACACATACTACATGGAAAAAAAATGTTTGTTGGATCTTAAATAACACATGCCAACCTCTTCACACTTGATTTAATTTCTACAATAGTGAAAAAGTTAACTTTTCTAATATAATCCACCAAACAAGCACAAAAATCAAGTTTGTTATAATGACTAACCCATTGAACCACAAATTTTCACAAGACATATGTCTAGTGTTTAACTTCCATGGTGCCTACTAATAAAAAATGATGTATAATGATTTTATTGAAAATACAAAGTAATTGATCTTCTAGCATTTTCTTGTGACAATGGACAAATTTCTTAGTTTGTTGGCATCTTCTTTGCCACTTCATCATGAACTCGCCAAGGTACTAAATTATTTATTTCTAGGGTTTACACATTCACAAAGACAAAAACATTTGTCACATTTTTATGTGTATAAGTGGTGAAATTTCTACACTTACCTTTTCAATTAAGGTTAATGTCTACACTCTAAATCAACGTGCATATAAGTGTTCGAAACTATCCCACAGAGCATGAAATCCATGTTTCTAACTACCAAGAATCATGTTTCATCAATTTTGGTGAAGGGGAACTTCTCACTAGCATAAATCTTAAGAAGAGAATTCCAATTGGCTACACTTGTTTGACTTACCTAACCTGATTTCCAGATTAGCTCTTGTATGTGAAAGATATAATGCAAATTAGTGGTTGCAAGATTATGTTTTATCATCGAAGTCATGAGAACTTGTCTAGATAGTAGACTATATTTTTAATAATATCAATGTTTTATATCACAATTGATAATTTATCATCACTATTATATAAGTTGTATTTAAGGGGTAAATACTTTTGTTCTAGAGCTATGAACTAGTGAGGTCATAAATCAAGGATGTCATCCCCATTTAAACATTTAATAATAGTACCCCAACAGGGCTTAAACCTTGATGACAAGAACAACAACATCACAACTTAACTATCACACCATGCCAATACCAACCCCCACTATTGTATAAGTTACAAAGTATAATCTACATAATTTTTTTGAAGAACTTTTACTTGTCTATATAAATAACAAAATAATTTGTAAATTAACTCATTATACATTATATTTTTGAAGACAAAATATAAAAAACTCTGCCATATGAAGATATACATGAATTTTGTTCAAGAAAATTGAAAGATCTTGTCAAAAAATTAAAGAAAAAGAAAATCATGTCCAATTTAAAATGTTTTGCTACCATATATCATTTATCTATCGTTTTTAAATTCTCAAAAAAAAAAGAATTAAAAATAAAATTTTTATTTTATAATTAAAAATTACTCAGAACAAAAGAAATCAAAGACTAGGAATTTAAGTAGAGTTTCGCTGGTCTATAACTTAGAAATGCCACTAGTAGTTATTGTATATGAATGGGAAAGAAAATTGTGGAGTGTTATGGGGCTAGAATTCTTATATAGATTTAATTAGATGTACTAAATTAAATCATAGCAATCGTCACTGCCGTCTTAGCTCAGCTGGTAGAGCGCGTGGCTTTTAACCACGTGGTCGTGGGTTCGATTCCCACAGACGGCGCTTAGTTCTATGAATGCTATTGTTTCTACATCGTATCTTGTCACGTGTTTGGATTTTTATGTTAATTAAAAGTTGGGAACAGAAAACTTTCGGGGATGGATATGCCAATTCAACTCAATTATAGGGATTCTTTTTATATTTTAAATACATTATTAAGTTATAGTGATGGAATGGGACGACCTACCAAATATGATTGCGTGTTTATATAAAATTAAAATGACAAATGTTTGCAAGAATTTGAAGAAAATAAAAATATGTACATTGAATCTTTTTAAACTTAAGAAATCAGCAAACATTCAAATTATTGGTTTAAAATTATTTGAGATAATAGAATCCCCATCTCACTTGGATAAGGAAAACAAATTATTGTTTTAGGTCTAATTCATGAATCTTATTGTTGACAATATAATTCATGAAACTGATAGATGACAAGAGAATGATGAAAATTACCTATTATTGTTGTATACACATAAAAATGGTCTGGAGAAATATTAATTAAATACTAGTTATTTAATTAATCATTAATAAATTCCTCTACTTTATAAATGAGTTCTTTAATTCTTTTATAAACTTCATCTACTTAATTATTCTCATCTTAAATCCATTTCTCACCCCATCTCTCCACCTCATCTGATGCAGTTAAGGATGGAGGAAACTCAATGAGATCTGTCCAATTCTTGTAGCCAATACAATACAACAAAAGCAACAAGGCAAGATAGATAGAAATGGTAGATCAACCTTCAATTATTATCAGAAAATCATATACAACATATCTGCAACATGCGGTCTCACATACCAGTCATACATGCCTGATTATGATCAGAAAACCCTTACAAACCCTAGCCAAGCTAAGCCAAATAATCTTATAAAGATCATCTGCCCCGTAGGAACAAGTCCATAAGCTTATAAAGAAATCACAACATCAGGTCGACCTAGGGAAGATCATATTTCTCAATAATTGAGAAAAGGTGTTGCACCAAATAGGTTACGACCCAAAATCATCAGGTTCAACCTCCAATGTGAGAAATAAGAGACGCAATCATACAATAAAGTTGACCTCAAATGTAATAATGAGCTGACATGACCGTGCATGGAAAAACCCATCAGAAGATTGGAAAATACAACAACTGACTGAGAAAATGAAGAATATGACAATCTCACAAGGAATCTACAATATCTCATGCGCAATGAGACCAAATGATGTGCGATCATAGGATAAGGTCCAGCACGAAGTCACAAACACACAGTAGCGGCTGCAACACAAAAGAAAAACCATAGATCAACCGTTAACAGAAACACTAGACTGATCAAATAGAAAAACAAATATTTTTGTTTGATGCAACATTGCCAAGATTCCAAGATGCTCTTGCATCAGACACCCGGGGTATTTAAAAACCAAGCCTCTCATTTTGTTGGGGCCAAAGGAAAAACAAAGTAGTCACCCTCAGCTTGAGAAATCCATGAAGAATCCTCAACTGGTTTGTCCGCCCATTTCACTAGATGTTCCATATACTGCTTACCTCTTGTACTTCGACCATCTCTACTATCCAAAATCTGCTCTATCTGATCCATTTGATTCTTAAGATATTGTTTCCCAACATCTGATCCTTCACTGCTACTGTAATCTTATTCATGATACTCATACAAGTTTGCAACATTGAAGACTGGTGATATATCCATGTCTTATGGTAACTCCACTTCATATTGATGACATGTAACTGATTGAATGCTTGAAGATGTTAAGTTGATGATCATGCAAAGCATTAAAACAATTAATGTATTGTATTGTCATTGATGTCAACTTGATATAATCTGTATGGTAATTGTAATATTGCAAAAGACTTCAAAGAACCGATGAATCAAAGACTATGCTATCAGTAATGCATATAAGTCAAGTATTCACTAAGTGACTACATACACCGACGGAGAGCACCCGACGGTCAAAGTAAAAGATCAAAGTCATAGTGTTGCCCGACGAGGAAATGCACAGCATTACCGACGAGCAGAGTTACAGTGTTGCCCGATGAGAAAAACACAGAGTAACCCGACAGACATAATTTCAGTGTTGACCGACGGAGAAGACAAGGACGAAGATCCCAATGACAACTGAAGTCACACAGACAGAACACTGATGACTAATTAAAGTGTTGACCGATAGAACATAGAGTTCAGAAAATAACAAAATTCTTAGTTGTCAAGAAGCTAAATATAGAGTTAACAGATACTTATCATTGTTTTAATCATCCAGATAAAGTCGGAGATAAGTAATTGATTTAAAGCTACTTTGTCCATTTGGCAAGAAGATCTCTACGAGATCAGACTGGAGATTTGCTTTAAATCTGTTCGCAAAGATTGTTGAACACGCCAAGATCAAGAAAGCCAAGAAAAGAGGAAATCATGTCCATAAGAGACAAACTCAATTCATTATGAATTGTGTGTGTGGGGTGAACAAGAGAAGAGGAAAGATGCTAAAGAAAATATGAAGGAGAAGAAAGTCTTCATTTTAGTCCTGATCAACAAGCTAAAGGAAGAGCTAGATTCTGCAAACACCGACGAACAGTGAGACAAGCATCACAGAGCAGAACAAGTGTGGAGCAAAGTTATATATTTGATTATATTGATCAGTGAAGTAATGGACCTACAATAGATCAGAAAATCTACAATTGAGTTGTATGTATGAATAGATCATTAGTGTTTCAATTTAACCATTGAAGCATATAAGCCTCTTAACAGAGCAGGACTTAAAAGTATTTTTCAATTGAGATACATCCCAAGGAGTATCAATAAGTTTCATCACAAAAGTAGCATTGGATATGCCTGATACCTATTGACAGGCCAAGTGAGTGTTTGATCAAGGATAGTAGCATTAGATGCCAGATACTAGTTGACAAACTATTTCAAAATCCTTTAACAAGGTCATACCTAACAGTGTGTTTGTAACCTTTAACAGGGTTGGCTCTTAACATGGCTCACTTTAGAAGAGTGAAAATTTGGGGTACCGGTCCCAGTGATTCTTCCCTTAATAGGGTTTCCACGTTAAAAATCCATGTGTTATGTGTGTATGATTCATTTCTTTACTGTTTTGTATTTTGCATAGTTAATTCTGGATTGATTGGTATACTCTGCCTATTTACTGTGTTTCGGTAAACAGGCGACTGCTTATCGGTAAACATACAGAAGAAGGTTTAACAGAGCAATCCGACAAGTAGTAAATTGATATAAGTGTTTCATGGCATTCATCTTGTAGGACATAAGATAACTTGAGACATAATTAGTGGTTATAAGTTTGAAGGGTTGATTTAAGGATTAATTTTTGAGGCCACTGATTCACCGCCCTCTCAACTATTACTAACACATGTATTTCCTGAATCAAATTTCCTCAAGATCATACAATGATCAAATTTCTTCTTTCTCAACTTGTTATAAGTACCAACAAGAAATCTACCCTTCTGCAAGTATACTATAACTTCATCTCCTACTTAAAATTTCTTATGTCTTCTCTTCATGTATTCTCTCCTCTTATAAACTTGGTTCATTTCCTCCAAATGATGTCTCACTCCTTCATGCAATGACTTCATAACCTCATAAAATTCCTCTCCTTCAACACTCTTCTTAACATCATGACTGATATCCCTTAATTTTGGTACTCCCTTAGGATTAAACCCAGTAACCACTTCAAATGGTGTCTTCCTTGTGCTCCTATTTACTGAATTATTATAAGAAAACTCTTCTTGTGGCAAAACTAAATCCCAATTTCCAGGCTTATCTCCAACTAAATACCTCAACAAGTTCCCTAAACTCCTATTCACAACCTTTGTTTGTCCATCAGTTTGTGTATGAAAAGTAGAACTGAACTTCAAATCAACTTTCATCTTCTTCCAAAGTGTCCTCCAAAAATAACCAACAAACCTACTATCCCCGTCTGAAACAATGATTTTAGGTAATACATGTAATCTTATAATCTCTGTGAAAAAAAATCAGCTACATGCACTGCATATGTTGTCTGCTTACAAGAAATGAAATGTGTCATCTTAGAAAATCTGTCTACAACTACAAAGATTGAGTCATAGCCTCTTTGTGTTCTTGGAAAACCAATTACAAAATCCATACTAATCCCTCCCAAGGTCTAGCCAGTACTATCAAAGGTCTATACAACCCCACATTCTGACTACTACCTTTTGCAACTTTACATACCTTACAACTCTATACAAAATTTCTCACATCCTTCTAAACTTGTGGCCAAAAGTAATTCTCACTTACCAAAGTTATTGTCTTATCAATGCCAAAATGCTCTGCTAAACCTCCACTATGTTTCTCCTTAATCATATTATCTCTCATGGAAGTCCTAGGTATACATAATTGATTACCTCTAATTAACATCCCATCCTGAATGAAATAATCCAACCACTTACTTATGTTTTCAACAATAGGTTCTTTACAAGCTTTCCAAGGTTCACTAAAGTCTGGATCTTCCTCTAAGGAAACTCAGGTGCGGAAATAGCTTCCTACACTAATCTCTATAGGAAAGTATTGTGCAAATTATTTTTAAATCCTTACAATTTCAGATTTGTTAACTACTTTAACAATGATATTGTAGCCACATACCATGCATACAAAAAATAGAGAATGACACAATGATTTACCCTGGGGAAAACCTTTCGGTAAAAAAACCCCAGCACTCCAAAACCTGCACAATGTATTATCTTCAACACAACGGTTACAACACACTTGCAATGCAAGTTCTTTCAGGAGACAATCGACACACACAGACAAATCCAGTAGCACCAGATTATACCAACTATACACTCTTTTTTGTATCCTTTTCTGTAACCCTAAAAATGCTTATATCATGCACTTTCCTTTTTAGGGCAACTTCCAAAGATAGCCGCATTAGGGTTTTACCATTCTCTGAGAAAATAGGAACCCTAAAAATTTGGAAGAGTGTAAAGTACTCAACTTTATCAGTTGCCACATGTCTTGCATGTCTTCACCTATCATTGAAATCTCCTAGAAATAGCTCTTACGTGTCATAGGAATCCGTCATAACCATTTCAGCCAT